>LGUA01000715.1:0-11805 GCA_001660665.1 Emergomyces africanus | reverse complement strand
CATAAGTTTCCATATCATCATGATCCGCAGTAATCCTACGTTCTTTCCGGTATGGTGCTTGACTAGCGCCTCAAGCCCCCCCCCCCCCGACAAAAAAAAAAAGAAGTCCTTCGAAAATCCCTTGACAGCATCAGGGCCAATTATTTTTTCGGTCTGGGGTTTGGCATGGCCGCCCAGATCCTATTATTATATTTTATGTGCCGTTCTCCCCTACCTATCCCACATCATGAAATCTGAGCGTTCAGGATAGGCTGCTGAGAAGATTAGTATCCCGCTCTGCTTCTACGGAGACTAATACGGCGTTTATTGGCTTGTTCCCTGTGTGAGATGTTAAATTAACTCCAACTATCGTCGACCGGTAGACCCCCGGGATATTTGCCGATGTCAGAGTATTAACTAATTCCTCGCACAGCCCTGTCGGAATTCGAAATTCTCTAAGTGCAGCATAAATCCGCGGACAATTCGTGCCAAGATTTCGAATCAGGCGAGATTACCGACCATACGATTACTGCGGATCATGATGATATGGAAACTTATGAATAGTAAATCTATTAATGGGTCAGAAAATCAGCTAAAGAATAGGCCCCCATCTGAGATAGGCTCAGTTCAGGGGCTTCGCATTGTATATAAGCTGGGTGGATCCAGGTCCCTTTCAAGACCCCGGATTTCAGCCTTGCAGTCTACAACAGGCATTATTCAAGGAATGTTTTTACCCATACTTTCATCCGGCAACCGTTGTCCCTTCGGCTTTATCCTGCCTTAACTCTAGTCAGCCTTTAACAGGACGACAGCGAGCAGAAACAGCCCCAACCATTGAGCCTTGCAACAAACCAGGCAAACATGTCCGGCCATGCTGGCTCGACATACTCACTCGGCCTCGAAAGTGTTGTGCTCGTGGGGCTGGCAACCATCATTGGCACGTTCTTTGTGAAGCTTTACCGTGCGCGCATGCAGCTGATTGACCTGCGAAGAAGAGGCGCTAGTCAAGCACCATACCGGAAAGAACGTAGGATTGATATACGGAGTACGACGAGTACGGAGTACTGCGTACGGTGAATCAACCGTAAATACACCAATTTTATGGTGAACTCCTAATTGGTAACTGGACCAGGCTCTGGTGTCAAAACGAAAAGCTCTAAATTTCCAGGACCAATAAAGAGGTTGTACCTACAGGCGAAGAACTGAATCTCATGAAGGAGCTTTTATTCCGAATAACGTCATCTTGCATGAAGACATGTGAGGAGAGCTGAAAGCAGCGCCAAATAGTACTACTACTACCCATGACCGTTATGATTTAATTTCTTGCTTTTCTTTCTTGTCGCAAATATTCATACACTACTGGTACTCCGTACGGACTATCATTAATTGAATTAGGGTTCTAGTATTTAGCTTCTAGTCGCCGTCAAGTTCCCAAAGATCAAGGCAACCTTGCATCTTGAAATACATCTCCTTTTCATGCTAGCCATTTCTACTAGCCATTTATTTTCCCCGCTCCCCTCGACCGCCGCCCGCCTCGAGGGGGCTACCTGTTCGTCAAAACGGCGTTAAATCTAGAATCAGGCGTCACCACGCCTTTACTCAAAGATGGAAACCTTACAGGTTCCGACGACGTCGATGATAATGTTGATCGTGTTCAGGTTATGAGCTCGAAGTGGCGGCGAAGAGAGGGTAAACCCGCAGTGGCGGCTGGCGCTGATTCGTCCATGTCACCAGCAGACAGAGTCTGGAAGCAGTTGGAGTCAGAGGCCGGTAATTCTATCAAATATCGGACTTGTAGTTGGCAAAAGGTATTTACCCTTTGTTACTACTACTATCATTACTATCTAGGAAACTAGATATACAGTGTTCAAGGCGCGCCAGGTTAGCAAAAAAGGAGCAAGAGAAATCAGTGTCGATATTAACAGTTGACGATATACAGACTGCCGCTCTACTCTTCTCGGAATATATCTGTCTGGCCGTCATGTCATTTCCATACTCTTACTCAGTGCTTGGTCTTGTCCTCGGGTTGATATTGACGATTCTTGTCGCCGGAGTAGTGTTGTACACCTCCTTTATCCTCTGGTAAGCTGAAACGAGAGTCTTGCGGAAGGGGAAACTCGATCAAAAAGTATTAATAGTCGACACTATAAAATCAGGCAATTCTGTCTTCGTCACCCTGAAGTTCGAGATGTTTGTGATATCGGGCAGTACCTCTTCTGGGATTCCGAAATTGCATGGTACCTTACAGCAGTAATGTTTTTGCTCAACAACACTTTCATTCAGGTAATAGGTTTCTCCCGAGCCCATTTTTCAGGAGTGGCGGACACGAGATTCAGGAGGTTTACCTCCAACTGACAGACCGTGCATATTATCAGGGATTGCACTGCTTGGTGGGAGCAAAATATCTCAACATCATGACGAACCATGGCGCGTGTACTATCATATTTGTAGCCTTAACTGCCATCATTTCGTTCATTTGTTCTCTACCTCGAACATTTAACACCCTGTCAAATCTCGCAAGCCTAGCCGCACTATTCACATTCATTTCGGTGACGTTAGCTACGATTTTTGCTGCCATAGAGCCCCATCCGGCGGGCTATACTCCAGATCCGGGCAATGGGGGAGGAGGAGATCCTATTGTGCTGCCTTGGCCAGCTGAAGGGACAACATTCGTTGCCGCCATGGGGGCATTCTTGAATATCAGCTACACTTTTATTGGCCAGGTTACTCTCCCCAGCTTCATTGCGGAAATGAAAAACCCCAAGGAATTCAATAAATCCCTCTATGCCGTTACTATCGCCGAGATCATCGTGTTCAGCGTCGTGGGCTCTGTCATCTACGCATACACGGGAAATCAGTACATGACATCACCCGCGTTCGACTCTCTGAGCGACAGCGTTTATAGGAAGATCTCGTTCTCGTTCATGGTTCCAACGTTAATTTTCCTCGGCGTTCTTTATGCCTCTGTTTCTGCCCGGTTCATATTTTTCCGTTTATTCGACGGCACCCATCACAAGGGGAATCACACGGTTGTTGGGTGGTTGTCTTGGGGGGCTATCCTAGCAGCTACCTGGATCATAGCTTTCGTGATTGCTGAGGTTATCCCCTTCTTCTCTGACCTGCTTTCCATAATGAGCTCGCTTTTCGATTCTTTCTTTGGCTTTATATTCTGGGGCATTGCCTATCTACGTATGCGGAGAGAGGATTATGGTCCCGGCTTCTATCGCAATCGTGGTTGGCGGGGTTGGCTAGGGTTTATCGTCAACGTTCTTATCATTGGGATTGGGTTTTACTTCCTAGGTCCTGGAACTTGGGTGAGTAGTAGGCCAGCCTTGCCAACTTTTTCTTTTATTCGACGCCTACATTGGCTATGCTAATGCTTTAAAATAATTTTAGACCTCTGTTGAAAGTGTTATTCTTAAATACCAGCAAGGGGATTTGGGGAGTGCGTTTTCATGTGCGGATAATAGTTTATAATCAAGCCGAGACGCTGATCTGGTTTGAACAATTTTGGGGGATTTATCGTCGTTAAAGAGGCCATGGTTGTGTAAACCATAGAATGGAACTCGATTTTCATAAGAAGTAATTCAGAGAGATTATAAAAGGCAGAATCAAACATGCGAACAAGAATAAGTTATAAGATGCCTTACGTACATGTGCAATTATTCACAGGTGAGCAAAAATGAGAAATAAATGGGGCAGAAATTATTATTATAAGTGTGCGGGCCGGGTGTTCATGACCGCCAAGTTGGTGGGGAATCCATTTTGGAGTTCGATTGCTCGCAAAGCGGAGAATTATGAAAGGAAAGACAACTTATCAGAGAAAGGAGTAGTGAGTAGGCTGAAAGGCTGAAAATCGACCCTGAAGATGCTTAAATATTCTAACATCTGGCAGAACAAATGGAAGGGGACAAAAAGGAAATACCAGAAAAGAGTAGAGACCAACAGTATCGAAATCTAATGTAGAGATTTGACCAGCTGATATCCAAATAGATAGGTATGGACCAATTTAGATGCGATATGCCAATTTCTGAAGAGCAGATGTGGCAGGTAGAAATTCCAAAATGCATACCAAACCAGCCTCAATGCAATGTCAATAAGGAGAAGGAGACGCCTTGTTCAAAAAACTAGAAAACTACAAATAAAAATAAAAGAAAAGGAGGGAAATCTCTGAAACCAACTTGTTCTTCCCCAAAAAACCCCCAAAATTTTGCATCCCAAACAAGCCTCTCAAGTCTGTAAGCTTCATTATCCTCAGCAAAAGCGAAAACTTCTCGAAACGACCAGTACTCCAATCCCTCAATGGTCGCCTTATAAATCTCCACTAAAGCTCCCCCGCAGCGACAGAAGAATAGTGCTCCATATCCAAAGCCTCTTCAGCGTCCGGGATCCTGATGAGATGTATAGTTCTGCCCCACCCCGTTTCCATGTCAGTGGGCATTAAGGGATCGATCTTGCCTAACAATTCCAGTGGTTCGGGGACCAGGGGGATGAATGGCTGGTCCATCTTCATGTTCAGGTATCCCCGCATACATGGGTGGTTGCGGCCATGTGTTTTGCTTTCGCTTGTTCAGTTTCTCTCGTGGTAGAAGCTGATTATCGCGGTCTTTGTCAATTTCATTATCTGAATCATTGATTGGTTCTGCCTCTTATGCTCCCTTTTCTTTCTTATCTAGCAGACCCCGATCACGCAACACGTTCTCCTCGTCTTCTTTGTAGTATATCAAAACTCCCACATGCGTAGCCAATTGGCTACAAAACATATAACAGGCTTGGGAGATGGTATGACTATAATAGATCCCAAAAAACTTTTGAGAATTGAAAATGAAATAATGAACAAATTGGTTCTTCTTTCAACGTGTTGTCTTCATTTCCCCTAGTACCACTGTGCTGTGCTGCGATGGACTGGGGAAAATGAACCTGATAAACAACACACAACGGGAATTAACATTTAAAACGCACCTACACCCCGCATCTCCATTCTTCTCCATTCTGTTATGCTCTTTGTTATCATCAAACGGGCCATTGCAAGCTTCTGTTAGTAGTAGTATTTGTTGATGTTTACAACCAAATTGTCGTCGGAATAAAGTTGCTTGTTCACGCCAAGCCCATCATCGCCTTCTTTCCCCTGGCAATCACGTCATCGCAAAAATTACAGTACAAACGAAAAAATTATTCATTCTTTAAAAGACAACTATCCCGCCCTGTTTCTCTATTTCCAAAGCTTTTCATTTCTTCTTCTGCTGCTGCTTCTTCTTCTTCTTCTTCTTTTTTTCCCGGAATACTCACGAACGCTGCTCCCATATAGTCCCTCTCGCATTTCGTCTCTCGTCTCAATTTCTGAGACTATCACCATACACCCCACCGCCCAGCCTATTATACTTCATTTCGGCGAGGACGCTTATAAAGGGAACCCATACCCTTAAATTGATATATAAATCGCAATTACCATACTAAACCCCAATATATCATCAACAATGGCCACGTAAGTATCACATAACCCCCTGATGGCTTTAACCCACCTAATCTTCCCCCCCCCGAAAACAACAGCAACATAACCTACCACCCCCCACACCTAACCCGCGCCGAGCGCACCGCCCTCCGCAAACAACAAGGCCTCACAATCTGGCTCACAGGTCTCTCTGCCTCCGGCAAATCCACTATAGCCGTCGAGCTCGAGCATCAACTCCTAACCCGGTACAACGTCGCCGCCTACCGACTCGACGGCGACAACATCCGTTTCGGCCTCAACAAGGACCTAGGCTTCAGCGAAGCGGACCGAAACGAGAACATCCGGCGCATCGCTGAAGTTTCGAAACTGTTTGCGGACAGCAATACCATCGCCATCACCTCGTTCATCTCGCCGTATCGGAAGGATCGGGAGATGGCGCGCCAGCTGCATGCGGCGGCGATACATGGGGAAGAAGCGGGACAGGAGTCCGGGTTGCCATTTGTTGAGGTATACATCGATGTTCCTGTGGAGGTGGCGGAGCAGAGGGATCCAAAGGGTTTGTATAAGAAGGCGCGGGAAGGGATTATTAAGGAGTTTACGGGGATTAGTGCACCGTATGAGGCGCCGGAGAAGCCCGAGATTCATATTCGGAGTCACGAGGTTGGGATTAAGGAGGCCGTTGCGTTGATTATTGAGTATTTGGAGGGGAAGGGATATTTGCCGGAACGAGTGGTGCAGAACTAGAGAGATTCTTTTTTTTTTTTTTATTATGTTTATTTATTTATTTATCTTGGGTTATATGAAATGGTTAGCATACAATACATAGAGCTATACCAACTATAGAATTACTAGAATGTTATGTATGGATATTATATGAGGCAGGAGAGAGAGAGCATGAAGGCAACTCGCAAAACAGAGAGGATATTTCGCGAAGAAACGAACGCCTCGGCGCGAGCAAGACCGTACAGCAATCCCCGGCTATAGTATCATAACACGGAGGTCAAATGTCCAGGAGCAAAATCGAGTAGAAATACTGAAAAGGGGCATTGGCAACCAAACCTTCCAAATATATCAAATAGCTTATAGATAGCAGCAGGAAAAACACAAAGGGTCAGGGGCTGTTCTGGACTTAGTTGAAACGCTACAGTAAAAATATGCACTGTACGCGTAGTGTTGCGCATACACCACATAAAAAAAAATTAAAAAAGGCAAATGAAAAGAAGAATGAAGAGCACATACCAACTATAGCAGACATTAAAACGGAATGCATGCAACATAAAAAGGAAAATTAAAATAGAAAGGCCAGTAGTACAGAGGCATATCACCATCCAAAAAATTAAAAAAAGTTGATCATTTAATCGCTCTGGTCTCACTCGGATGCTTAAATAAAATAAAAGATTAGGCACGGAGCGAGATTGAGTATATTCCCGTCCTTACACAAATAACAGGATGAGTGAGGACCCTATGGGCTCATTCGAACTCCATCTCGTAATATACATAGGCAGTATACTCGCCTGTCCCACTCTCACCTGCGCCGCTGACATGCTGCATGTCCATGGGGTCATCTTTTCGTACACGGCCCTTCTTATCGCGTCCAAATGCGTTGCCTCCCAGGTATGAGTATGAGTCGTCCAAGTGGCTCTTTACTTTTCGCGCTTGTTTGTTTGTTGTCTAATAATACTCCTTTGTTAGTGGAGACGAATTCTATATATCTCCGCGGGGAGGGAAGGATCATGGGGGGAAATTATGCGGGTTGCGAGCAGAAAGAAAGAAACGAAAATAAAAATAAAAAAATAAAAAAAAGAACTAGGGTTGGTACAAAGGCGTCGAGTAATTTATCACAAAGAGAAAGGAGAGGGGGAGCAGGGCAGGTGCGGGGAACAGTTCACCAACCTTTATCAACGCACAGACAAAGTCTAGCGGCAGCCCATATCTCAAAACCGTCTCAACAAACACCCTCAGAACAAGGACATGAACCCAGATCATCACAGCCTCGCTCCACCCGGTCCTCGCAAGCCGCAGTGTCTCGCCCCAAAGCCTCCGTGCATCCGCATTGGCCTGATCTAGATCCCTCCGCTCCTTCTCCTCACCACCTTCAACATACTTGTAGTCTCTAGGTGTCCACCGGTGCTCTCGGCACTTGTGGAGGAATTCAGCGCTGTGCTTTTTGAATGTCGTAACGGCGTAGAGGGTGGATTCGTCATCCGAGGCAACAAAGGTTGAAGAGCGCGGAACGACCATGGGCGAGATGGTTTCGTACGTTCGTAGGAATTCCTTTGTGCTTCGTGAAGGGACGGCAATTAGGTGGGTTTCGAGATATTCGGAGTCTTGGACGAGGAGGCGGGGGTCGACGACGGATGCGAGAGATTTGGTGGACAATGTGCCCCTATCAGAGAAGTATCAGAAAATAACCGGACATAATGTACGGGTTACCTAGGTGGATTATCGTACGTTTGCTTCCGTTGTAGTGCAGCCAGCGTAGTTTTGCCTTGGTTATACTGGGAGAACTTGGCTCGAACATCATTGTCGATACTTGCAGCTTCCTATACAGAAGGAAGTCAGTCGAGCAACTTACACAAAAAGGCGGATTCCCCAATTTACATACCTTCTGCAACAAATCAATCAATTCTGCCAATGACTTCTCCGCCCGGTATTTAACCTTGTTCCACTGAAAGGACCTTAGATACTGCTCAACAGGTTCTAGAATATTAAAAGACACCGAGTCAGTCCATCGAAAAAAAAAAAAAGACAACAAAAAGGCAGAAATGACAACGGAAGCATAAAAAAAAGGTAGAAAAATTTCCACCACCATACTATCGTTAACCGTCTTCATATTCGCAATCTGCTCCTCGTCCCCTCTAGCACATGTTTCAACGCATCTCCACCTTGCCCACCACACCCTGGCACAGCGATTCCAGTCTGGCCAGCTCATCCGCTTGTTGCACCAGCGCATCCAGCGTCCCGATCTTGAACTCCGGGATCGAAAATGGGATCACCGCGCCATTATCTGAGGAAATGGTCTTGCCGATAGCTTCGAGGGCATCGTCGCGGTGGTGGGAGGGGGTGATGGAGTTTGGAAGAGAGAGGAGGATGTATTTGGGTTCCTTGGACATTGTCCAGGTTATGGCCGTGTGAATCCGTAGCCGCGCTTTTCGGTTCCTTTCTTTATATTTTCTTTTCCCTCTATGAGGCGGACATGGGATAAAGGGTTGGCGGTTGTTTATTTTCGTCCTTCGTCGAGTTGTAGTGGTTGTTTTCCGATATTACGGAGTATAAGAAGCTTGTCGCTTGTCTGGTTCCGCGGCCAGCGAGCGGACCAATCACGTTGCAGGTCGGTCAGGTGCAGCGTCACCAACCTCGAGATCTAAATAAACCAACAGGAACAGAACAGTGCCACCATCGACGTTATTCCATACATGGAAATACTTCCAATAAAACTTAACTGAATTGATCTATTTTTCGGGTGATGTCAAAAACCTATTATTGAGCATGTACTCATCAACTCCCATAGACTAGTAGCTTTATTGTTCTGCGGAAGTTTAAAATGAAAAAAAAGCAAACAACCCCAAATGTATGTCTGTCTGCGGAATATATGAGTTAAAAGTGCAAAATGCTATACGAAATGAAGATAATATCTAAGCTTGTATCCAACCCAAAGAAATGCAGAATATTTTTCAAAAATGGCACAACAACAAATTGAAGAGCAATGAAAATGGCGAGGATAAAACATTGGTGTACTAAAGGACCGCCCATCTTTCGCGGAGAATTGGAGAAGGGGGGGGGGGGGTAACGGTGGTAGTCTAGTGATATCAGACCGCAAAAGTCACAAATAATGGAAATATCAAAACAACAAATCGACATCTCTATCATTACGGCGGGGAAAACCTAAGATCCCCCTTTTGTTCGTCATGGGGCATTAAATGGCCAAAAGAGCGAACAATTGTGTTTTAAGTTGTTCTATAAAGGCGTGGAAGAGACTGTATATTCAGGTTAGTTAAAAAAAATATAAAAAACAAAACGTAAAAGGAGAGGATAATAGAACACATACAGCAGCATTCTTCGGCTCAATAAACAACGCCTTCGCCTCGGCCACAATAACAGGGTCTCTTCCTTCCTCAGGCAGCGTCTCAACCCTCCCTTCAACCCACGCCTTCCGCCCCTCCACCTTCACCGTCTCAGCGCGCACCACAAAAAAGGACCCCGCCGGCGCCGGGCTACGGTAGTCAATGTTCAAATTGGCCGTGACACCAATGCCATTGGGCAGAGCAGGGAAACAGCATCTGGCAAGCGCCTCGTCGAGAACCGTAGCGAGTAGGCCGCCATGGACAATACCTGGGTGGCCCGAAACGTCCGAACCCAGGTAGAGCATGCTAACAAGGCTCTTCCCACCCGCCTCGGTCCAGGTGTAAGGGGGTACAGCGATTTTGTTGGCGCCTGCCAGCGTTCCCGCGGTGAGGTTATGGGCGCGCAATTCTGGTGGGATCTTGAGATGGGGCCGTGACTCTGTGAAGCGCTCGTCTGACCGCAGGGAACGGGCTAGGGGGTGGTTGTGGATGAAGTCATCGATATCCTGTGCGACTTCGTCTGGTGCGAGGTAGGTCGATTCCTCGTCAGAGCGAAGTTGGGTGGCGATCTGGACCATATTGGATACGCCGGGGCTTAGTGAAATTCCTACAGTGAAAGAGAATATAGCGATTGCGGAGAAGCCTAGTAGACGACGAAATATTGAGGGCTTTTTGAATGACGGAGGTGGAGGAGGAGGCGGGTGGGAAGACGAAGGATAAATAGTCTGGACTATATGTATGTAAAGTGGACAAGGTCAGTTTATTTTATTTATTTATATTTTTTGCTAATTGAACGACTCCAAAACAAACTCAAGAGGGTAGGGGGAGGGCTATGCGCAGAATTACAATAGGTTTTCTTTCCATAATTAATTTGACATACCTGAATACGTCCGAAAGGACGGCTGGCGGAAGGGCGCGCTTACAAAGAATGAGCGTAACAAGGAAATGCCGGAAGGAGAGAGAGACTCAGGGGACGATAGAAAGCGCCGCTTTGGGGAAGAAGAAGGAATAAAGAAAATGGAGTTGCCTGAAGCAAGAACTGGACGAGAGCGGGACCGAACCATATTGAAAACGGGAGAGGCCCTGAGTGGCGGGGCGAGAACCATTGCTACTACTACTACCTAGTACCTAGGCTGCTAGCAATGGTTGAACAGCTGAAAGAAATCCAGAGCAGCGAACAGAAAGAGAAGTAAAGAAAAACAGTGGTCCGATCCAGCGTCTTCATCAGCTGCAATCTCCAAACCCAGTAGCAACTTGGTTGTTCGTTTTTGGTAGCGCTGAGTTTTGCAGGGAGCCTTTAGAGATGCCGAGGTTCGATGAGATCTACAGCGGAGGAATCTCGGGGGGCACCGAACCACAACCTTCTCTTATTTTTGATATTATAAATGATTACAGGACTCCGTACAATATACGAAATTTTATAGGGGTGGCTTAAATTTACATCATTATTTGCCGGGTGCCTCTTCTTCTGCGTCCGCTGAAAATCAGCTTGGGCGCATTGCACTCATTTACTAGTATACCGGGAATTCAACAGATTAAATTGAGTAGTACACCTTTGTCATGCATTACACTCTCTTTCTTGAAAGTTTCAAGGTTCATTCTCGTCATTGCAGCTAGTCTAAGTCCTCAGCTCCAAGGGGTGTTGATACAAGGGGAGGGTGTTCTGATGCTGGGCTGCTGCAGTGAAAGAGTACCGAATAAACCCCTGAAAACCTGCAAACGTACTACAAACGTACTACAACTTGGGGGGATTCCGCATGCATCCAGAAAATAACAGAGAGCTGGCAAGGAGTTTGGATACATAGAAAGAAATTCGACTTCTAGAGGAATGGAGGCAAAACAGAAAAAGAAAACGAAGGAAAAAAAAACGAGGAACGTGGGACTCGAACCCACAATCTTAGCTTAGCTTGGTCCCGGGTGGAAAACCCATTGTCCAATCAGTAGGAGAGCTACGCATTACCCTTCTGCCAGTCCCTCAGGCTTGGCTTTACCCATTGCGCCACTACGGCTGGGTAAGAGTTAGCGGGTCAGCCGATCCGTGAATTAAAAATGTGGTACGGAGTACACTTCCATGAGATATCTCTTATACTACGTTCTCCCTATCAGAAGAAATTATTTACTCAACGCATACATATTTTCTCAACTGTAGAAATTGAAAATATACTGGTGGCATATAGATACCCATCGTTAATCTATTTTTGTTGTGTTGTCTTATGTGTGTATGTGTGTGTGTGTGTGTGTGTGTGTGTGTGTGTGTGTGTGTATATCTATTTATCTTATATACTATATATATCGCATCGCCAACTCATC
>LGUA01000714.1:0-11810 GCA_001660665.1 Emergomyces africanus | reverse complement strand
CAACACAATTTATTATCAAAGGTCTCTCTCTCTCTCTCTCTCATTTTCATTACTTCTGTTTCAATAGGTTTATTGAAAAATATTTTTCTGATTTCCTTCTGTTCTTCTCTGTTCTTATACGCTGAGAACCTGATCTCATTCTGTGGTGTTTTAATGCATTAGATCCGAAGCTTTTAATCCGAACTCTTCTAGTATGAGTTCTTAATGTTGGGTGCTAAAATTCAACATTGAATCCTCTGATTTCTATTTCAAATCCTTTCTTGATCTCAAATGCTTAGACTGCACCCCCGCCCCCGTTCTCATCTCCCCATACACAACCACAAAAAAATGGTCCAACTACTCCCTGGTCGCGGACCCCCACCCTTGACATCACTAACACCAAAATTCCGCTGTCGACGGCGTCTGCAGTTCGCTAAAACCCACCATGTCTGCCCATCTCCCATCGTACTTGATGACAGCGACAGTAGCGTCACCCTGGCCGGCGACAGTGAGGATGGGGAAGGTGGGGAGAAAGACTTCACTGCGAAATACGACGAAAATGACTACCTGGATGATGAGCAATTTGCACAGATCTTATCCAACCTCACAGCTGATATCACGCCCTGTGTCAACTATATTACATCCCCCGAAGTCAAAGAGGTCATCCCAGAGTTTGTTTCTGAGGGCAACACATACAAACCCGGGAAAGCTGTTGAATTGCGTGATGGTACCTTTCTGCGCATTCTAGAGGTCGTGAAGGGAATGGGCGGTGAAATATCGCTTCAGGGATGGCGGCTCCAGCGACAGGATTCCATGAATGGATTAATGCCCGAGAGAATCAATGAGCTATGTTGGATTGTGAATATTTCGAATCGGGAGGCTGCTGCGGGCTTAACCACGAAAATTGACGAGGTCGGGTTGCATGAGGTTAAAGGGATGAGGATCATTCGTTTTACGAATAGGCCATATCCGATGTTGATCCCGCATGGTGACGACCATTTTTCAACAGAAGCTGAGCGCCGGAAAGAGGGGATTTTATTCTGCCGCTCGAAATATGTTAGGGTATGGGCTACTGCTTCCACTTCTTCTACCTCTCAGCGCAAACCACGCATGGAAGAGCAAGCCCTTTACTTCCTCTCCCCACAGGAGGCGGACTCTGGCTATGCGATGGACTCTGAAACGCTACGATTTGGCTGGAGAGGTAAAACTCACCTGGGGGGAAGTTATGTGGGCCAAAAAATCTCGCCAACTGTTATAGATCTCTCACAGAACTCTACAGCGATCCTACGCGGCACCTCGAAAACAATCCAGCAGTATACATTTGGTGATGGCTTCTGCGGTGCAGGCGGGGTCTCCAGAGGTGCATTGCAAGCAGGTCTTCGTTTGAATTGGGGGTTTGATCACTCTGTACCTGCAATGGACTCATTCCGGCTCAATTTCGAAACTGCCTTTGGCTATACGTCCGATGTAGCAGATTTCCTCGCCAATAGTCCCGCTGAAATTATGGTTGATATTTTACACTTTTCACCCCCTTGCCAACCATTTTCCCCGGCAAAAACAGTCCCCGCTGCCACCGATGATGACAATGAAGCGTGCATCTTCTGTGCGCGCGAACTGCTTTTGAGGACTAAGCCAAGGGTCGTCACCATGGAGCAAACCGCTGGCTTACAACAGCGACATGAAGAATTTCTCCTCGCGACGATACATGCCTTTGCGGAGTTGTCTTATTCGTGTCGTTGGAAATTGCTGAAATGTCAGGAATACGGAGTCCCCCAGGCGCGTCAACGATTAGTTATATTGGCGTCTGGGTATGTTGTTACCCACCTCCCCCCACCCCTTTTCATCCAACGTCAGTAAACCATTTGTTGAAAAAGTTGAACTTAACTGAAAAAAAAATAAAAAAATACAAGACCAGGAGAACCACTCCCGCCCTTCCCAAAACCCACCCACGGGCCGCCCGCAAACCCAAGCTCCCAACCAAGCTCCCACCTTCCCCGCTTCCGCACAATCCACGATGCAATCTCCACAATCCCGCCGCACGCCCCAGGCCACGACATCCACCACGCACGCAAATTCCACCGTACCAAACCTGCTTATGACCCGCACATGCAAGCAAAGACGATAACTTGCAACGGCGGCGAGAATTACCACCCGAGCGGCACGCGGGCGTTCACTCATCGCGAGTTTGCATGCTTGCAGACGTTCCCGCTGGAGCATCAATTCTGTGGAAAGGATGTTAAGAGGCAGATTGGGAATGCGGTGCCGCCTATGTTTGGGAAGGCGATCTTTTTGGAGGTGAGGAGGGCGTTGGAGGCGGTTGATGGGGCTGGTGGTGGTGGGAATGACAGTGGTGGTGGCAAGGTTGGCGTTGCTGTTGGTGTTGATGTGAGGGAGGTGGTAGAATTATTGTGATTTGACACGACGTTTCATCCTAAACGGATCAAGTGGTTTGTTTTAATGATGATGTGTACTAATGTTTATAGAAGTAAGGATGAGGTAGAGTACACCTTTATCCTGCTAGCGCAGTTATTTTTTATTTTTTTTTGTTTTTTTTTTGTTTTTTTTTTATTATTATTATTATTTTTGCTATTTTCGCATTTGTGATATTTGCTCTAAATACTCGTTATTCGTTGTGACATCTAGTGTCTGGGTTCATACTCTCAGTTCTGGCAATCCATCATGGAATCATTCCTGTGATCTACATTTTCATAAATATCGCCGGGCATCGACGCATGAATTTGATTTGTTACAATGTGTTACTGTTTGTACAATATGTGTGCGGTTTCTAGAGATCTTTTCTTTGTTGTTAATGGTTCGTTTGAATTCCCATTGCTCTATGGCCTGGATTCACTTCACTGACTGTAAAATGAAATAACATAAAATAAAAATAGATTCTAAGGGTATGTGTATAGGTGCCACGACTCTCCAGCTCAAGGCGTTGAACCTTGGGCATTTTAACCCATTTAACCCGCAGTTGGACTAACCTAAGACTGCGATGATTGCATTCCTCTCAATAAGGAAAGTAAACAGCTGGACAATTCCTAATTCAGTACAAAGTGTTGTCATCCCAGTTATTGTGAATGGCTGACATTATTGCAAGTAGTGGCATCGAAGGAACGGACCTCTACTAATCAATCAGCCGCTTCGGCTCCTGGCATATTTTCCTCCTACAGAAATCGTTGCATCACAGACAGGGACTGATACATCAATAGTAACCCTGGCCCCTCTTCCCCTGATAGATCATCCCGATCTTCCATCCCCTTCTCCCTTCTCCAATCCCTCATATCACTCCCACCCTCCTTGAACCGACACGCCTCCTCCCCGCACCTGCACACCCGATCCCGCGGCTGAAAATAGCTATCCCCATAATCCACCGTAATCTCCTCAAACATCTCAATATCCCTAATCGCCCTTACAAGCACATACGCGCACTGGCCCACCACCGCAGAGACAAAAGTCACCCCTGCCCGACACGAGTGGTTCATATACCTGGTCCAATTCCCAAATATGGCCGCGTCGATGATGCCAATCGACCGATTTCGTAGGCGATGATTTAGCGCGTATGTACTATCAGGAACGGGCGGCTTGCGTATCTCACCTACATACTGGCCTATGAACGTGCCAGTTTTGATGGAGCGGAGACTACGCACGCCGATACCACGGCGGGGGTATTCGCGTAGTTCGAGGAGTGGGTGTTGTTCGTCTGTTAGGCGTAAGAGACATTCGCACATCTCCGGGTTACCGCATTGTGCGCAGTCTCCATCGCCGGGGTGACGGTGCAGGTCTGGAGGGGGTGTGAAATTCGATGGGCTGAAGAATGAGCTGGGGATATTTCGTTGTTTCTGGGTCTTGTATTCGGGGTTGTAGACGGCTTTTGTGTTCGCGCTGATAACATACGGGTAAGCATCCTGCTGTTCAACTTTTAATTGTCCACCGTATGTTGACCCGAGGCCTGGGGGGAGAGCTGCGTGCCAGTTCAGCTGGCGGCTCTTCGCGAAAAGTTCGATGCTGATGGCATTTGAGCGAATGAGGGAGTAGAGAGCCCGCCAGAGTTGATTGCCATTGTTGGAAGCAGCAGCATTGAGGAAGTTGTTTGAGTGGCTACAGATAGACAGCAGCATCCAGCCCAGAGATTGGCCTAAGCTTATTAAGCGATGTAGTTGTACACTGCATCGATCGGTTTCTTTCGGTTGCATGGCTGCGGAGGCGGATAAGAGGATGGCTTTCACGGCCACCCCGGAGAGGAAAGTACTAAGGGATTTTGATTCATGATCTGCTGAAGCTTTCTGAGTTTCAAGCGAGGCAAGGTGGATATCGAGGTATATCCGCTCCATGATTAGCAGGGCTTGTGCTTGGATTTCCGTAGACATGGAGGGTGGGTTTGCTGCGCGCTGCACTATCCACAGACGGCTTCCTGGTAGACACCATGGGTTCGATGATCCAGGTTTACGCAACGAAGTGAGAAATAAATAGCAGGATAACCGGTACCAAAATATAAATTTTTCTAGAAGTGAGTTGATTGATAGCAACTCCATTGAAAACATGGTCATATTCTACAACGGTGTAGAAGAAAGAAGGAGCAAGATTACCCTGGAAACAACGGGAAAATAACTCCATTGGGGACAAAGAACTTTGTGCAACATATAATAGATAATTGAATATTTTGCCATTCTATCGTTAGCCGGTGACATACAATAATAGATAGAACAATGAATGGAAGTAGTTCTAGTAGTATGGCGGAAGTGTAGTACTGGCAGTGAATAGAATTGACTGTTGCAATTGAAGCACATTTAAAGTGCTAAGCAGGACAATTCCTGAAGAATCTTCAGTCCGTTAGTATTGTAGTAATACTGATGAAAAAAAAATCAAAAAAATCAAAGGAGCCAATGTTATTACATCCTCTAGTGCCATCTTCCACACTCAGGGGTAGGTTGAATGTTGTCGCATTGCCTAATCGAGTAATAATATTTTGTCGCAGGGGTAAACTGCAAGATCTGATCAGATAAGATATCGGAACAGCCCGTCTCAATAGCCGAGTCTCGTGACAATGGGTGCCGATGGCTGAGACACACCGCCGTAATTTACAATACCATACCGGCTGGATGCGGGTCTGATACCGGCCTATCCTCGGCTCGAGGTAGCCCCATTCTCACGTGACCCTCCCCCAAATCGGCAACAGAAATTCCTCAGAAAAACACTGAGATCAAACTGCTTCCAAGCCGGTTTGTGCGTTGCTGACATCTCCTAGACATCAAGTTCCATCTCAATTGCATTCTCTTGTCCTACTTTTTATCTGTTATCTGTGTATAACCTGCTGGTTCTCGTTGCGGAGTGTTGTAAAAACAAAATATCTTACACAGCACTTTGTCAACCATGTCTGTCGCCAGCCAAACCCTCCGACAGCTCTCGTCCCGCGCCCCACGTTCTTTTGCCCTCCGCCGACTCGCAACCTCCTCTGTAGCAGCCTCGTCTCTACACTCTTCTTCCTCCAGATCCGTATTCTCCAGCAACCTCCTGCAATCCAAATCTTCTTTTTCCACAATGACTGCCCTCAACTCCGGGGCCTCATCATCCCCGGCCCCGCTTCGCGAATATGACCCTGAAATCATTGATATGAGCAGCTACATGCACAACTACACAATCAATTCGGATCTCGCGGTATGCACTTGCAATTCCTCGTACAAATTTTATGTTTTCTTTTTCTTTCTCTATTCTGTGATTACTAAAATTGAATCATTCCTCTGTCTCCTCTAGTATGATACTGCCCGTCTCGTCTTCATTGACACTCTAGGATGTGGATTGGAGGCTTTGAAATTCAAGGAGTGCACAAAACTCCTGGGCCCAATTGTTGAAGGCACCGTTGTCCCCAATGGTACCAGGGTCCCCGGAACTCCCTATCAACTCGACCCCGTCAATGGTGCTTTCAATATCGGTGCCATGATCCGGTGGTTGGACTATAACGACTGTTGGTTGGCTGCTGAGTGGGGTCATCCCTCTGACAACCTGGGCGGTATCCTTGCCGTAGCAGACTGGATCTCGCGGACAAACCGCGCTGGCGGATCTCTGGGTAACGGCAAGATCCTCACGGTCCGCGATGTGCTCGAGGCTATGATCAAAGCCCATGAAATTCAGGGCGTTCTCGCTCTCGAGAACTCCTACAACAAGGTCGGCCTGGATCACGTGGTCTTGGTCAAGGTTGCTACGACGGCGGTGGTCTCCAAGCTACTTGGTCTGAACGAGAAGCAGACCGCTGATGCCATTACCCAAGCCTGGGTTGATGGACAGAGCTTGCGAACCTACAGACACTCCCCTAACACCATGTCAAGGAAGTCGTGGGCTGCTGGTGATGCTTGCCAGCGCGCCGTCAACCTCGCCCTCAAGGTCCAGAAGGGCGAACCTGGTGTACCCACCGTTCTCTCCTCCCCAGTCTGGGGTTTCTATGATGTCCTGTTCAAGGGCAACAAGTTCAAGTTCCAGCGCCCGTATGGCAGCTACGTGATGGAGAACGTGCTCTTCAAGGTCTCCTATCCTGGTATGTTTTCCCCAATATTATAGGAATGCTCCCAGTACATTGAAAAAAAAATTGCATAAAACTTCTCTGACTTGTCAATATCCAGCTGAATTCCACTCACAAACCGCCATTGAGGCTGCGACCCATGTCAACAAAAAGTTGGCCAGCATGGGCAAGTCCGCCAAGGATATCAAGGAGGTCACCATCCGCACCCATGAGGCCTGCGTCCGCATCATCGACAAACAATTCAAACCCATGGACAACTTTGCTGACCGTGACCACTGCATCCAGGTTTGTCCTAAACTCACCCCCCAAGCCCTCAGAAGTCTTTTGGAATAATCACATACTAATTTCGTTCCCCCCTACCAGTACATGGTCGCCACCATGCTCACCTTCAACCGCCTTGTCGCAACCGATTACACCGACGGCTCCGAAGCCGCCACCTCCGAGCTTCTCGAGTCTCTCCGCAAGCGCATCAAGTGCGTTGAGGACCCCCAGATGACCAAGGACTACCACGACCCAGCCCTCCGCACCATCCCCAACGCCCTGACCGTCACCCTCAACGACGGCACCGTCCTCGATGAGGTCGTCGTCGATGCCCCTCTCGGCCACCGCTTGCGTCGCGACGAGGCCAAGCCTGAAATTCTCGCGAAGTACAAGCGACACTTGGAGGCACACTTCGATGCTGCCAAGGTTGAGCAGCTTGTTAAGCTTGGTAATGACCAGAAGGCGCTTGAGGCTATGGATGTTGATAAGTATGTTGATTTGTATGTTAAGGAAAAAGTTGATTTTTAGATATGAGGTATAGATAAGTACTGGTGGTTTTGTTTTTGTGTTTTATATATTTTTTTTCTTAAGTGACTTTTAAGTCCACCTTGAGATGGGACCAAAAAGAAAACGAGAAGAAAATATAAAATGCAAAATGTATATACATAAATTAAAAAGCTGTGCTTCTACTGGGTGATATACTGGGTGATATACCTAGTAGATAGATATACTATGAGCGAGGTGCTAGGACGGAGTACAAAAGAGCCCAAATGGGAGCAGTTTTATGACAAGCAACGTTCAAAGAGTAATAAGGAAGCTTCGTGCAATATATAATATATATATATATAGTATAGATATTGTATTAACTCGGACTCCACAGCTTTCATTTTTTATTTACTATTATTTGTTTTTTTATTTTGTTTTTTATTGTTTTTTCTCCCCCTTTAATTTATATGTTAAAATACAGCGCTATCGTCAGATCACGTGATGGGGTCGCCCATCCAGTTCAAATGTTCGAGTTGGTAGCATCAATTGTAGTGCTAATAGTACTTCTAGAAACCCCCGATTTTCCTTTATGGGATAGCTGGGGGTTATGATATCATGCAATCCGTTCGGTCGGCTCTTACGGCAGGAGCAGGGCCATGTGTTTTATTAAGAAACCTATCGTCACTTGCCTCAGGACAGGTCCTTACAGGGGCCAAATGGAACTATCGGGTCATCGATGCTCTTGTGGGAGATGGCACTCACAAATCGGGGGCTTTCAAGGCTGAGGTTTTGCCAAAAGATGGAGCCCTTGATGCTCCTCAATGGTTCGCTATGTTGTTTCCAATATCCACGAGCTCCCAAGGCTAACCCTTGCAACAAGGGCTTTCATCAAAACAGCGGCGCCAGATGATCTTCGTGCTAAGGAGAATCTGAAGCGTGAGTATGAGAGTTACCTTCTTCCTAGCATCGCATCGGGCGAGTGCTTCCGGAAGATGTACGAGGTGATTGGCGATCCCTTGAATATTGGCAATGGTGATGGTGGAAGCATGCAGTATGTCGCTTTTGAATGGCTCGAAACCACTCTGGCGCATATGCAATACCGGCCTGGCATACGTATCTACGCCATAATCAAGGCCGTTGTGAAGACAGTGTTGAGAAGCTGCATTATTCTCGCTGACAGAGAACTTGTCAACACAGGTTGTAACTAGCCTAATCCTTGAAAGTTACACCCGCTAACTACCTCAGATTACAAGCCCGCGAACATCTTACTCTCCGGCGTCGAAACCAATGATGTTACCGCGAAAGTGGGAGACTTGGGGCTCGGTGAGTAGGCTTTCATTGGTAGGCGCAGATTAGCCCGACGCACGCCTATGCTGACATGCTTCACAGTATTTCGGGACGGCTCTCGTTGTTCAGCCCAGCCTTACGCCATGCGCGCTCCTGAAGTCTGGCAAGGTCAGCCCTGCACACAACCTTCACAAGTCTGGGCACTGGCCGCCATGTTGCTTTGCTGGATGAAGCCTGGGATCTTGGGAACTTGGGGCTGTCCAATACCCATGATTCGTGAGTCATGGTGCATCGCAAAACTCATGCGTCTCTTCCCCAATTGGACAGTTCCGCATCTTGAGAATGATGTCCGCCAATGCGAATTCAACGTCGCCAGAGCTCTCATTGATGATCCTCCACCTGCGCTGCAAGAGATCTCCGTGCTGGAGGATGAGTTGCGAAATGTGGATATGCCGACAGAGTTGATGGACCTTCTTCGTCTTATGTTAATCGTCAACTCGGCTCAAAGGCCGTCTGCTACTCATGTCCTGGCATCGAAAGAGTTTCTGGCTTTCGAAAAAGTCGTTGCAGGCCTGAAGAAGAGGACTGGAAGTCGTTCCTCCCAGGACTAGAAAATTAAGTGGGCAAACGTTTGATTCTACTGTTTACTCGCACTTCGCCTTTTCTCTTTCCTCCTGTCGGGCTGGACTCAGCTCCTTCCGGAGTTGAACTTGGGCCTTCTGTTATCAGGATGACCAGCACTCGGAGTGCATTGCTGTTTAACTGCAAGTAAATTGGTGAGAAATTTATAAACTCCATTGTGTCTACATTTGGTATTCAATCATATATGTATGCGGATGTACGAGTTTCATGGCACTTTCTGGGCCCTCAATGATTGCTCTAACACAAGCAAGAGGAGGTTTTGAATAGTAGCTTCAATTTGGTCGTCCGTTCAGCAGTGCACGACGTGCCACCTGTGACAGCATCGCAAAACTTGGACGTTATATGTACTGGACGCAACATGACACATGGCATTCACTAAGTCCTGCCCATCATATAACAGGTGACGGAGGAGGAGGGGCAGTGGCAGTAGACATACTCTACAACTAGGATCAAAAGTACCGAACTGGACTCTCAAAGAAAAAAACCTTTCTTTTGGTTTTCTAAGGCAGCGCTAATACAGTCTATGTTCTACCCTATCCCACCATCAATTCTGTTGAGGGCGCCAAGATATTACTATATATATAAGTATTGGACTTTACTGTACATAAATCGTATCGCTAGCGCGGCGATTGATATGTAGCAAACAGCTCATGAGAAGGCCCGAGAGTTATTATTTAGACACTCTCTCCCGCAACACGGCGAATACAATCCGCAACCAATTTCGGATCACTCAGGTGCGGCGAGTGGCCCTCCTCGCACCGTACGACATCCATGGCACCCCCGGCCTGCGCGACCATCTTCTCCTGAATGTATGGCGGAACGGCTAGGTCATTCTCACACAAAATAAAGGTACTCGGGATATCACGGTAAGCTGTGTACGTCACTGGTACTGCCATCGGGGCTAGTGGTTGCGCTCCCAACAGGTCGAGTGCTTCGTCCACATCCTTTGGGTCGCAGCGGCTATAGACGACTTGGCGAGTCGTCTCTCGGTCAGGAACTATCATCCCAGCCTAAGGTATGCTTTAACATCGGCAGGGCTTGTATGGGGAAAAGAGTGGTGCTTCAATATTATGGTCATTAACTACCTCATTTATAGGCATCATCCCCTTGGCATATTTCTTCATACCCTCTTGGTAGGCCAACGACAACTCCTTCTCCTCTGGCGTCTGCGGTATGATCAGACTCGCCTGGCTCTGACCCTCAACAAGTGCCATCGCTGTCATGTACACCAGGCCAACGACGCCCCCTTTCAAGCTGCGATCGTCACAACCTCGCTTTCCTAGCCCCTTTACCGCTTCGCTCATCGCGACACCGCCAAATGAGTGCGCAACTGCAATTACGTCCCTTCCAGCATCGATGTTCTCCATTATCACGCGTCGAACTTCCTGGGCGTCCTTGTCCCAGCTTGTATGAGGAGGATTGGAGTCTAAGGAGGGCGGGGTCACCCCAGTTGCTTCATAGTTGCTTTTTGCGAGTTCGTGGATCAGTCGTTGGTAGTGTTCGGCCCTATGGCAGGAACCGGGCACGATTACGACGACGGGCTTGTTGGACATTTGAATAACGTTTGAGTGGTATAATTCGAGGGGTATTATTTTACAGTTTTTGCGAAGAAGGTTGATAGAAAAAAGGAGGGAACAAATGGAATTTTATCCCTTGTTTTATGTAGGGTACTAAGGTAGGTATCAATTGATAAGCACCGCGTAAGGCGATTAGTGTATGAATTGATAAGCGTACTACTGCGTAAGTGCAGGAAGCTATTTACCATATTTTAAACTCTATCAAGACCAGTACATATTTCAAGAACGAGCCAAGTCGCTTCAGAGATGTTGCAATGCCAATAGCTGGCGCAATTTGCTGTTAAGTTATTGGTCCAAAATACCTCTGTCCACCTAGTGGGGGTTTGCAGCTCGGAGGCAAACATCTCCGTCATAAATCATCATGGCAACAAAATTAACTTGCTCCTCCATCAAGCGGAAGGGGCATGCGCATCAATCACATCAGAGTTCCGTCTTTTTGCTCTCCGTTATTGGAAGTAATTTGCTTATATTACCTGAATCGACAGTGACCTTTGCAGCTTAGATGAATGATGACGCCAAAAATTCCTGCCCTGCCGTATTAGTAACACTTGGGAAGCGGCTATACAGTTCATCTGGAGCTGTCAACAATTTTGGACATTCTGAACTCCTTCTGAGCCTCTTCCCTCTCGTGCTCAGAAAGATTAGTTGAATTTTCCAGGACAAACTTGCGTCGACCTATCTTTGCCGTTTTGGTCCAGTACGGAGTACCAATGGTAGCCTTAAGCTATATTTTAAGATGGTAATAGAACTGTTGTGAACTGATGGTGAAATGAAATAGTTACTAACAGTTAATAATAATTATTAGTAATAAACTAGTACACACTAGAGTCAACTGAAATAAAATAACTATTGGTGGTATTTTAACTAGGTAGATATTGTTTATGGATCTGTTTGCGGTTCTAGAGCAAGTTCCTGTTTGACAAGGACTTTTTTACATCGCATTTTGAATTATATATTTCGATGTAATTTTTTTTTTTTTTTATATTTATTTTCACGTCTGGATTAATTTTCTGAATAATTACTAATCATTTTTGCCCTTCTAACACGAAAATACCAAAACA
>LGUA01000713.1:0-11818 GCA_001660665.1 Emergomyces africanus | reverse complement strand
GAAAACGAAGGATGCGCAAAGCAGTATTCAGGCAAACCTCACAACCATGAAAATTTTGTTCCTTTAGGCAGCACCTCTATCCTGCGCATTGTCCTGCGATATTGACGCTGAGCAGTTTGAGCGTCAGCTGAGTTTGGCTGCCAGTGCGCTCCCACCTTGTGAATGCCTTGCCAGCAACTATTCCTTTGTACAGATTGCCAATATCACCAGTGTGCCTGGTGCCCAACACAGAACGGCCGTTCTCGTAGGTCGATACCTCAGTATTGCCAAGCGGTCGATCAATGCTGCATTGTTGGCCCATGTCGTTTGGAACAGGAGGATGACTGCATCCGCCAGATTTATTTCTTCTGCTGTCTGTTGCTTCTTTCTTCTTACGGTATGAGCTATATGAAGAGAACAAGGAAAACTAAGCTTTATTATCGGCCGCATTTGCAGTCCCTCCTGAATAATGGCTTTTTGAGTATGTTTTAGCCGTCATTATTCTACACTCCAATAGGTGCTCCTTCTTCACACATGATATCACGAAACCTACTTTAAGGAATCATCTCCGCACCATCGTTAGGCTCCCATTACGACCATAATACGCTGGAGCAATGCCCACAAGCTCACTTGATCTCATTTTGCCTTGGCACAACAGTTGCGGGACCCCTTCTTTCGTTAGTCCAATGTCAGACGCAACAGTATTTGAGTTATGTCAATACGGGGAGGAGCATTATTCGCCACCCTCGCTTAGTTTCCGTCTACTCCTAGGGTGGTAATGGGGAAATTCCCTATCCAAACCGAGATGCGCAAGGCCCTTAATTCCCCGTCCAAATCGGGATGCGGAAAATCCCTAGGGCGAGAGGGAATATGCTATGACATTGGATGGATAGGCAAGTTTAAACTCTACTTGACTACCTGCTTCTAAGTTCTCTCGCCTACAGTTACGTCCGGGTGTTACACTTCTAGGCATTTTCCTTTGTTTCTGCTGTGACGTACTCTTACCGTTCTGTGGAAGGGGGGGTCGGTTTCGCTTTCCCCTCCCATCCTATTTCGCGCTCACTAATTCAACCAGTGCTATTAAGGCGACCACCAGGGTACACCGCGGAAGAACTGGAACCCTTCACTATCCTGGACAGAGACACAACTTTACGAACACTCGTCAAAGCCCCTTAATGTCAAAGTGCGTACTGTGGCAAATCCACCCCATATTTCGGAGTTATCTCTCGCATCAGACATAATAGTCACATTTTTACCTTTACATACCCTACACATATCGCGAATAGCTCCCATGGGGGTGACGAGGTGAACCACACTCATTTCTCCTTCTGGTGCTCTCGTCATTAAGCCTTGACGTACCAAACCTACCTCGCTAACTTGGGGTTCTCCATTGCCCCCATGCCTCGGTTACACTCCAATATTTTGCTTTTTCAGCCGTCCTGTCTGCCGCTAAGAGTCTACGGGCTATGGGCTGTTTCTTGTCATGCAGAAGCGCCACCGGTTTCGCAATTGCAGTCGACACTGTACCAGCTTGCGTTCCTATTGGATACAATACACAGAGATGATATGTGACAATATACCCGGCCGCGAAGCCGCGGGGATCAATGACGGAGAAAGTCGTCATTCCCCGTTTTGCAGTCGACTTGCGAAGCACATATTTTTTTCCTCTCCAAGGCTTGCTGGAGGCCCTCCACAAGAAGACGAGTGATGCGTCGCAAATGTTTACTTGAGAAGAGTACGAGAATTCAAATCCCCTTCCGCTTCACATGGCTCTGGTGATAGTCATTCCCATAAATATTTGTCATATACTAGTACACTGTTGAAATAGACCGAAACTATAACCTAAGAACCCCTAGCGCATACCATCTAGATGTTTTTAAGAGAGATAACATGCCTCAGGTCACATGATATTCAGCCTCTTGCCTCTTTTTTGTTCAGGAGTTTACTAAGTAGTACGATCCTGGTTTAGCTACACATTCTTATGCATCATGGCCGTCATCCCTGTTCTTTTCATTGGGGAAGTCTCTGTATTTTCAGATCCCGACATTATACTACCGGGTGTATGGACTGGCAATTTTCACCTGATCCTACGAAGCTTCAAGTTGATAATACTACTAACTACTACTAGTAGTAGTATTCTGCTAACAAATACTAATCCAGTGAAAAGGGGAATCAACGTTTTACGGTTTGAAGACCTATTTTGGCAATCTCACTATGAACCTAAATGATATCCGAAATTTACAAGATGTAGTCAAGTACAACGCAATGTACACCGAGAAGGAAGGCAGGCGCCCCAGTGTACGTCCTACATGGCCATCTAGATAGGACGGATTTTAAATGAGCATTTCCAACGGTGCTACGAATGACATTTATTACAATACCCCTGCCTATATCGTCGAAAATCGCATATGGATGTAGCGTTGTCGACTCCCGATGGCCGGCAACTTGATGGATATCTGATTCCCCATCGAGCTGATAACCATGTTGTTTGTCAAGTAGCTGCCAAAGCTGATAGTATTACTCGTATCCTGGTTCCTTCGATATGAATTTGTCTCATATCGTTTTTGGACATCCATGAATAGAATATCCGGTGGTCACGATTCCCTTGGTAAAACCGATATCGAAAGCAGCACGCTTGAGCTTTTCTTCTTTTGTTGGCCGTTTATTGGAATGACCACATGAACTGCCCTTTTTCCTACCAACATGTGCAGATATCCCGTTTCATTTTTGGGATCATACAGGCAGCATAGCGGGAAAAATACATGTATGAAATATGGCTCTGATATTGAAGAAAAATGAAGTCGACACTCATGAGCATCGATTCAGATAATTATATGTATATTGGGACTCAGCCGGAGTCATACAACTACGAGCTGGGCGCCAACAATTTCGGCGGAAAAAAAAAAAAAAAACAAAAATGGAATGGGTCATGATAGGGCAGTTTCAACAGGCATCTTGAGCAGATGGAACCTCTCAGAGGTGTTTCTGAGTTTATGTTTCATTGGGATATTGAGATAGAGGAATGTGAGTTTATTAGTTCAATTAAAAGTAAATATGTACAGTATCTTACGCGATGACGGCGTACAACAAATTGGGTATAATAGATTATGGGACATATGCCCAAAACCGGATAGACACCGCCGCTCTATAATAGTTAACTAAAGCAAATGAGAATGGCAAGAGAAAAGCAAGTTGTGTTGTTTCTCAGGAAAAAAAAAGGAAAAACCAGAAGACATTCGGTACTGTAAAAGTACATCGTTCAAATATTGAGGAATAATACCGTCAAAAAATAAAATAAGATAAGATAAAATAAAAAGGGATATTCATGACGGAGAAACAAACCAGAAACGCAAACAATATTAAAAAACAGAAGCTTCCCAAATTATAAGGTATAACACAGCACTTCTTGGCCCTTGACTGCCGTCATGATATGCCAGGGTAGTGTGAATTTCCTTGCGCGTGTACGATCCCCCTTGCTTGAGCTAGAGTTGCCAGTTCTCGGTACATGCGAAGGATATCTTTTAAAAAATGGTCAATTGGTCGTCGGGAGTTGGTATAAATTATATTAACAGTCATGACCGCTTGGCCGTCCGTGTCACTGGTCCCAGAACGTCGGAAGAGGTAGCCGCTTGCAAGAGCGGGCTGGTATTTCGTGAGAGAGTATGAGCTGTTAAGCCTATGTGAGAGAGTTACGCCCCATGTTTCATCCGATTTGTCAATGAGAATCGTATCTAGGTCCGAATCGGGGGAAGGTTGTTGTGTTTGCTGCGGGGTTGGTTGCTGTTGATCCGCGAATATTGGTGTATTCGCCGTTGGGGGAGTCGCGGCTGGACCTGATGGGTCCGGGGATGGCACGGGGCGGGGTGTAGACCCTGGAGTTGTTGTTGACGGGCCGTTTTGAGTTGATTGTTGGCTCAGGGCACTGAGCTGGAGTGGAGAGGATGGAAGTTTGAGAGACAGGCCAGGTTTTGTGTTGATACAAATGATGCCTAATTCAACTTTAATGGTTTTGTCGCGATTGTACTGATCCAAAAGAGATTTCCACACTAGAGATTCCTGAGTTAGCGAGAGATGCATACCGCGTGATTTAATAGTTATAAGAAAGTGAGATTTTTACTTTCAACCTCATCTGAACCAACTGGTTCATCTTTCACGACCATAAACCGCCAATGTGAAGATGACATATCCATAATATCCTTTGAAGTTTCCCAAATTTGGGTACGAATCTCTGATATTGATCTGGATACTGGGGAATCCCGCTCCCGAAGACAATACGAAAGTGTGGTTTGGTGCCTTCCGCTATTGTCTGTCCACGCCGCTGTTACCCAGCGTTGGTCGACGCTCTGTGAGTAGGCTACATGGAGGCATTTGGCTTCTTCCAAAGGCACTACAGATTCTGAAACCAGTCTAAACGGAACCACCCTTGGAACCGGGTCCGCAAGCACAAGAGGGGGAGCGCATCCCAGCCAGTCTGAAGATCTATCCTTTGGCGGGCAGCGGGAATAAACTTCAAGTGCCAAGCGAAGATAGTCCATCTGCGTTGGCACAACTAGAGAGTCGGGTGACGCGATAAATTCCAACGGAATTATCTGGAGAACAAGCTCATTAAGCTGTCGGGTATGATGTCTGTCGACATCGCCAACGTACTTGTGAAATAGTCGTAAAAATGCCGAACAGATATCTACAATAGCCGCATCGTAGACAAATGGATTTATGATGTATATCACCACATTTGCGTCAGTTGCCGATATATTTGATAAAGCGCTTCCTATAAAGGCGTTAGATAACCCCGACATTATCCAAAGAAAATCGTATGCTTACCTAAATTTTCGCACGAAACGTTGAGTGCATGCATAAGAGAAGTGTAATCCTGGTCACTTGCAGCATTTAAACTCCATGGTACCAGTCCGTTGACCTTGTTTGGCCGAGTATGGCTCCCGAAGTTGCCGCTAGAATAGACCAGACCCAATCTGTCCATAAATGCATCCGCCGCCTCAGTGACATTGGGGGGATAAATACAAAAGGGTATGATATTCTTTTCACCTTGGAGCGGTTCTAGTCCAAATGTTTCCCAGAAGCCAGTAGCAGGTGGCAATATCTCCAAATAGTCGTTTCCGCGGTGAACTTTAACATGTGGGCAGCATATCTTGCATATAGAACCGGCAATATTCGGCCTGATAGAAGGCATCTCTTTCCGGGAGTTTGGCCCATCTTCCAAAGTTGCGTAGCTTCTCAGATCTAACCTGGACATGTGACCCAAGCCATCATTGTTATCAAATAAACTCCGTGACAATACATCGTCCCAGTCCACCCATTCAGGCTTGTGTAAATCGTCATGGATATGGAGCAAGCTTGATTGAGTGATTTGGTCAACAACCAGCTGCGCTACCTGAAGGAGATCTTCTCTACGCGAAAATACCGGGAAAACGTCGTTTTTCTTTCGCGAGAAGTATCCTGTTAATGGCCAATCGACGGCTTCGGAAAGAAAAATCCCTAATAGCGCAAGCTGATGTTCATTCAGGGGTGTGATGTCCTCATGAGAGGCGTGTGTATGTCCTTCTAATGATGATGGTGTAGAATTACCGCCACCTTCATAATCGCGCTTTCTTTTAGGCCGAAAAGAGGCACCAATACGTGGCGAACTCGCGTTCGATCCACGGTCAGTGCCGCTACCATCGTCGCTAGAGTCAAAAGACGACGTTGAGGGAGATTGTAATTCTGCCTCTGGGACGTTATTAGAGGCCGACGACATACGTATTGGTGGTGGTTTGGGCCTTCCATTCCTTCCCTTTTCTGGAAAGCCAATCGTTGGAATATCAGATGGATAGCTTCCCAGATTAGATGTTACATGTGCCCTTCCGGGGGTAAACCAGAATCTTCCATCCAGCTTATACTTTTTGTCTGAAGACCACAACTTCGGTTGAAATATGACTGGACTGTACTGATTTTGCACTGCACGTATCTTAGATAATTCTGATAATTCTGATTTCGATTTCAGCAGAGACGGTACGTCCGGAGACAAGATCTTCTTGATTTGAACTGGGCTAAGGGGCGGGCTAATCGGTCGTTTCCTAGGGCCATGTGTTGAAGAAACTGGGCGAAATTCAGCCGCTCCCCCAGATATCTGACTCTCGGCTGCTGTTGCAACTAAAGGGCCGACCGTGGAGTGTTTCATGCAGACACCATCGTTGCTAGTAGTAAGAGGGTGACTTCGATCAGTATTTGACCGATCAGGTTCAGCTCTCGACATGGCAGTATTGGAGTTATATGGTGTATCAAGATTAGACTCGGCATGCTGTTGTCGTGTTTCAGGTTCTCCAGTTTTCATATCAAGGTCCCCAGTCAGCCCAGCAAAGTCGGGTTCATCGAAAAAGTTAAAATCGGCCTCCGTGATACCTTTAGAGTCAAAGTTCGCGACATCCATGTCCCCAAAAAAGTCTTCGTCAGCTGCAGTGTCATAAAGGCCGGATCCAATTCCGAGTTCAGATGATGCTCCATCTAAGTTATGAGGCAATAGCTCTGAATTTCCACGGAAGTATGCTGTGGACCCACTAGCCTCGTTATAGACTGATTCACTTTGTGTGGATGGATAGTTTAATGCATCAGTATTTAATGCATCAGTAGTAGATGCTCCAAGTACCTCCGATACGATGTTTGTTCCGATATTTTGAGTGAGCGCACCACCTGGTGGGGTTGGATATACAGCGCTAGCAAGTTGCGCTTCCGGTAGATTAATCGTCTTTGCTAAGCTTTCTGGAATGTCTGGGCGATCAAGCCTCAGAGGAGATGGCTCCGAGGGTTTAAGTAGTTGTTTTTCAAGCTCGCTTGAACCGTCTGAGGATTTATTCAGACCAAGTGGTTGACTCATCGGAAAGGGTTCGTTGATACATCTTTCCGCGAATTGCAATGGGCTCTCAGCCTGGCCCGAAAAAAACTCAGTGGGATTGATAGGGGCGGTTACCTTGGAATGTGATCTTGTGAAACACAGTTTTGCGGGCCATAAAATCTGGATAAACGGTGGCGCTGTTCGATGATTCCATGTTGACTTGGAAAATGTGTCATAAAACGGGCGGTCTAACGCGTTAATTTCGACTCTAACCCACAACTCTGTTTCCGGGTCGTTCAGGTACAGGCCAAATATCTTGAGCCATTCAGTCACGGTCTTCTTCCATTCTCGCGTATTGGCAACATTTTTGCCAGCTGGAAGTCCAGCTTCATGGGCAGCACCAACTTGGCTGGAAGAAAAAATGTTTGAGTGAGTCGACTGATATTCGTCAATCGATGTGAGCCTGCACAGTAGGCCAGAAGGTGCTAGCCACAAATCCTCGTTCAGAGACGTAGCGGTTTTATCAGATTCTGAACCAAGACGTAACTGCTCCAATCCAGGCTGTGGGAGAGTACTCAAAGAGATAACGAGTCTGCCTTTCGATGTCATATTTATATCAAGAGTTGAAAGAAATGAGGTAGATTTCTGAGCACATGGCGAACCGTTCTCTCCGCTTTGATTTCTGTTTTCGTCAAGAGAACTATAGAGGGTTCGAGTTCCAAGGGGAATCACTTTTTGCCGTTTTGCAAAATTGAGAGTAAGAGCTTTGGACGTCGCAGAAATAAAAGCTTCATAAAAAGCAGAATAAGTTGCAAGATGCTGCAACTGTGAACATTCACTCAAACTGGGCCTAAAATTATTCTGCGTTGTCGTGCTATTGAAAATGCTAGATTCGGGGTCTGAGAGCAGCCGATGCTTGATCTCCGCGGCTGTGTTAACACCAGACGCCGCATCTAATTAGAAAATTAGTCTGCATCATATGTGAAAACTTGATATATATGGGAAGTATACTCAAAAATGTTACGTTGCCGACAACAATCAGGTCCTCCCCAGGTTTTCGGCTCCTTGACACCTGCCTCAAGGCATCAAAGCTGGGGTCGGTGGAGAATATCCACAGATCACACCTTTTAGCCAGCTGCGAAACAAGGCAGCCTATGTTTCGCAAGGCAAGTATGGAACTCCGTATTTCGTTTGAGTTCCTAAGAGCTGAACTTTCCAGAGAGTCGAATTGGGACCCAGGTGATTCCGATGCAACCCTAGAGTAGATTCTCCAGAATATATGGAAGAAGCCATCCTTCACATCTAGGTTAGAGAATATAAAATTAATAGCAGCAGTCTACGGTCTAACTTACAATAGCACGGAAATTGGTGAGTGCTCCAGCCGGGAAATCCATGTTGGACGGGGTTTTTCTGAAGACCTCGAAGAAACCTTCGATTGGTCACCGATAGGATGTAAATATTTCCAGAGAATGAGACCACTGGGTCAAGATGCATTTCGAAAATACCGGTAGTGACATATAGGCTAAGATCGGGGACAAATATTCCGCCTCGCAGCCAGTGATCCATGCGAATCTGGGCGGTCGTGATCGTTAGAGAGTAGACTCGGAGTTGTAGTAGCAGTAGTACTGTTGGTGTAGTTGTTGCCAAGCCACTCAACAAGTGATGATGGGGATGGGCTTCATGTGGGATGAACTACACGAATTGACATCCTGGGATGACGAAAACCTATGCAAAGAGGAGGTAGCCTTGAACATGGTCCATCTCTTCCATCGGGGCCCAGGTAAGTTTGATATCGAACAGAAATGTTCCCCCAGAAGCATCAAGGCTTGGCGTTTAGTTGAATCGGGTCCAGCCAAATCGGGCTAGTTTGACACGTGAGACTTGGGGGATCGATGTCTTGGCGTGTTTGCTTCCAAATGAAACATTTTTATCTAATTTTTTTCTTTTCGTTTTGTTTTTTCTTTTTTCATTTTTCATTTTTTTTTCATTTTTTTTTGTTTAAATTTTCTGGATTCTTTTGACTAAAGGAATCTGCGGATCACTTTTGCAGATTTGGAGGAGCCATTAAAGGAATCGCAGCTATGAAGCTGACAACTTCCTCCAATGTTCCTGTGTATACCATATCTGGTTCCTCAACCGCGCGACCACTTCCTGAATGGCTTGCTAGAAAGCGGAAACGGAGTCTCAAGAACGACCCAGAATACGCGAACAGAATTGAACTTCTCCAAGATTTCGAATTCGAAGAAGCTAGCCAATGTATTCGAGTCAGTGAAGATGGCCAGTGGGTTATGAGCACTGGTAGGATCTGACTCTTTTATTTTCGCAATATAGTGGGTATATCGCTGATTTTGATCAATGCTAGGTACATACAAGCCGCAAATACATACACACTATCTACCACATTTGTCGCTTTCCTTCGCTCGCCACACTATTTCTTTGAATACAACATTTCTATTATTGTCGTCAGATTATTCAAAATCTTTGCATCTACAAGCCGATCGATCACTTGAGTTTCATACGCCCTCAGGTTGCCATTACACCACACGACTGCTCGATATGGCCGTGACTTGATATACGACAGACAATCAACTGAGGCGCTTATACCATCCGTTGGTGTGAATCAAGATGGTATGGGTGAAGTGTATAGGCTGAATTTAGAACAAGGACGGTACATGAAGGCATATGAAGTTGAGGTTGGCGGTGACGACTTTTCCTCCGCTGGTGGAGGCGCACTGCAGGGGGGAATCAACACTGGGAGCGTGAACACCGCTGCCATTGCTGAAGAAAGTCATAATCTTCTCGCATTTGGCACATCTATTGGAACTGTGGAATTATGGGATCCCAGAGCTAGGGCCAGGGCAGGAATTTTGATACCACCATCGGACTCCGAACTCGGCGATGCTAAATCAGCTATCACCGCCCTTGAATTCCACCGATCTGGACTGACGCTCGCTACAGGGTCCTCTCAAGGCCTTATACATCTGTTCGACCTCCGATCCCCTATCCCGCTCCTCAAAAAGGACCAAGGATACGGTTATCCTATTCACACAATTAATTTCCTCACTCTGTCGACTGCAACCCGTGAACAAACCTTAGAACCCAAAATTCTCACCTCAGATAAGCGGATTATAAAGATATGGGACGCTCGGGATGGAAAACCTTGGACCTCTGTGGAACCGGCAGTTGATATCAATAGCGTGGCCTGGTGTAAAGATAGCGGTATGATCTTGACTGCCAATGAAGGGCGACAACAACACGCATTTTTTATCCCTCAACTTGGGCCTGCCCCGAAATGGTGTGCATTTCTGGATAATATTGTGGAAGAAATGGCCGAAGATCCTAATGACCCTCAGGCCTTTGCTGGCCAAGCTGGCTCTGTTTATGACAATTTTAAATTCTTGACAGTCCCGCAACTGCGAAATCTCAATTTGGATCACTTGATTGGCAGAACTACTCTTCTGCGGCCTTATATGCATGGATACTTCGTTGCACAGAGGTTGTATGAGGAGGCGCGATTAATTTCCAATCCATTTGTTTGGGAGGAAGAAAGAGCAAAACGGGTGAAAGAGAAGATCGACCAAGAGCGCGAAAGTCGGATCCGAGGCAAAAAGAAAATTTCAGTGAAGGTCAATAAAAAACTCGCCGAGAAGCTTCTTGAAAAAGAAGACCGGAATGAGCGACGACGAGCTCAACGTCTTCTGGAGCGTGGAGGTGACGGGGCAACGCCGAATGCGACTGCTACCGAAGAAGAAACATCTCAACCAAGCCGTGCTGATAATCTGCTCAGTGATTCTCGATTCGCTAAACTGTTCGAAGATGAAGACTTCGCCGTAGATGAGACATCGAGAGAATTCCGCGACCTCAACCCAAGCACTATTTTGAGCACTACTACCACCAGACCAGAGAGAGGGTTAACTGCCGTCGAGGAAGAGGTAATCGATGAGGTGCCCAGATCTAGCTCCGAGGAGGAATCCAGTGAAGATGAAAAACCCGTCAAAGCCAAGTCCTCTGGCCGAATATCTACAGTCTCCTATAAAAAGAGCAAGCGTGCCCCACCGCGAATGCAAGTTTCATCGTCATCTAAAGCCACTCAGGCGCGAGATAGGTCCTTTGAATCCAGGGTACAGAAATCGCGAACGAAAGATCGCCCGTCGAAGCAAACTGCAGTTGGAGAAAAAACAGTCACATTTGCCCCACAGCCCAAGTCTCGCCCCAAGCCCGCATTTGTGCCTGAGAACAATGGATCCTCAAAACACCCCAAGGACCGCAGAAGTGCGTCAGGCAACACATTCCGGCGCATGTAATTGGAATAATATATTGAGGGCATTATTGTACATAAATAGAGTGGAAATCTATTTCCTGTGTGGGCTGGCCTTTTTTTTACGTATGAACCTTGGGTCAGATTTTCACCTTGGGAGGCAAAACGGTCCTGCGATGATGCACATAACTGATACTTTGGAATATCCGAGCAGCTTCTCCCCATAATTCCTGTCGTAGCACAGAATAAACGCCCATCTTCGCCTTGGGTGCCCATTTCCGTGCGATGTCAATTGCTGCATTCAACATGTCTTCTGGTTCGGCTATTTGATCAACAATTCCATCCGCCAGCGCCTCCTTTCCTGTCCATTTATGTGCTTCAAGTAACATCCTTCGCGCAACTTCAGGGCGGAGTTTCAGACGTGCCAGAGACCCAATTCCGTGGAAGTGGACGCCGATATTGACGGGTGGCATAGAGAAAAACCCACGGCGAGAATTCATGATTCGATAATCGTGGGCAAGAGCTAGTGGACATGCTCCGCCAAATGTATGGCCGTTTAGTAATGCTATTGTCGGATATGGATAATCGAGAATAGTATGAAGAAGCTAGCATCGAGTATAGGGTTAGTCCATTGGTTCATTCACAAACTTGTAGCTGTTCACGGCGCTGGCTGATGAGGTGGACCAACCGGGAAATAGCCGTCTGTCGTTGTCCTGGTATTTAAAAATGTAGTAACTTCTACAAAAAGTAGGCTA
>LGUA01000712.1:0-11823 GCA_001660665.1 Emergomyces africanus | reverse complement strand
GTGTATTAGTGTGGTTTATTTTAGAGTGGCTGACTAAAGTTGAACGTGGTTCCAAAAAAGTGGGTCCCATCTTTGCACCCATGATCAACTTTTTTGGCACCACGTTCAACTGTTACCCCAAACTAGCCGTCTCGTGGATCTTCACTGAACCATGGATCCCCAATCCATGTCCTCCATCTTACGTAGTACTCGTACGGAGTAGAATGTATCTCATATAGAACTTCCCTTACGCAAAGTGTAGTAGGAGAATTTATATATGGCATACGGAGTATGTACTGTACATTAACCTCTAACCATAACTACAGTGTACTGCGTAAGAAAAACATCAAACAAAACAATTCAACCACTCGAAACAGGTAGGGGAGAAAAAAAAAAAAAAAATAAAGGTCGTATCTCCAACCATTTGTACCATGCATTAGGAAATAGTAGTACTATGCTATCAGGGGACGGAAAACCGAAGAACCATGCATGGTGATTGATGCACGGTGAATGCATGGACCAGCATGATGAATGCCAAGCACTCACTGCAAAGTCACACACAAAACCTATTTTGCCCACAGCAGAATAAAAGCTTCATATAACGATGTGATGTGATGGTGAGTGAGCCAAGCGGCCGAAATATGGCGACTTCTGCTGCAGTTTTTGGCTTCCTGCTTCCTAACTGCCGTCCCTCGAACCATTGCGTGAATTAATTCCCACGGCTGTAGTCCTTCTCTCCAGTCACCACCTGAATTTTCTGTTGAATAACCACTATTAGCTTTTCTGGTCTACAGTATGTCTAGCATGTTTTCGACTAGTTTTATATTCGGGCTCTCTGGAGCCGTAGCTGGACCCGAAACAAGACTGCTAAGTACAATACAATCTTATTGAACGGTATGGGCAAAGACGTGATATATAGTATAGTATTGAGCGTAACTATCTACGTGAAAATAACACTCTTGATGATAAATCACACATCCCTCAAACATATTTAAAGAAGACAGTTGTCTGGAAAAATACTTCTGCCGAAAGCTATGAATTTGACCTCTGCACTACTACCACTTAAATTAGATATAAGTACAACATCAAATAAGAGAAAAAAGTTTTCTTTGCATTCATGACTCTCATCCTTGCTTCGTGGATACCTGCCACAAACTTTCAGCTGCCAGATTTCCTACACATCAAGATCCAAAAATGAAAATATTTTCAAAACTCAAAGCTGACCAGGAAGAACACTGTAGGATTCAGCCGTGAAGATAAGCCGTCCTGCTTGTCGTAGACTCTCTGGGTCTAAGTAAATCTGAACACTTATCCTCTCCTTGTCAAGATGGTAGACCCGGAAAATCATATAGATTTCATCATTTGGCTCTCCAGCAACTTCTTCTATCCGCGTTCTTTGCATCTGCATCGTTGACAAATTAGTCCTCGCGTTCACTTAAAAAATGCAAACAACGGACCTACTCTTTGATATTGGCCTTTACTCATGAAGAACCGGGTGTTATTCCCCCCTGTCGTCGTCTTGACTTCCATATAATATACCGGTCTAGCTCCCCTCCATGAGTCTGCGGGTAGGTAACCCGCGCGGATGAGGAGCGAGGTGAGCGCAGAGCTCGAATCGTTATACACAAAATCCGCAGTTTCAACGCCATTCCAAGGGGCAAGGTCTTGGTAGTCTGGATGAACAGTGACTTCTCTGCGGATAGTGCTCTTCCAATTACGGTGGCCGAAGCGGGAAGATCGAGCGTTTGAAGAAGCTCGAATACCTAGAAGTCGTTAGCGATTTATTTTTAATAGTTGTGCAAGAGAAGATTCTGAGGTGAAGACAGACATATAACTCGCCTGCAGCACCGATCTTAATGTCATGCGCGAGTTGATTCTCCGATCGCACCCCAAAGGGCCATCCAGCGGTTGAATTCCTTTCACCATTGGATGCATTCGTTGGGACCTGAGAGGCTTCTGGAAAGGTTGCTTGACGACCCAGCCTAATGACATTGCAGAGTAACTGCACGAATTGGGTCATGCGAGGAACAGGTTCAGCGTCTCCATCCGGTAAAGCCAGAGGAGTGGCAGGTACGGTGATCGGTCGGATCGAACGTGCTGGTACCTGATGACTTGTAACAACGGTGCCAGCCGTTTCAACTTGATAGCTTGGCTGGCGTGACCTATGCCCGAGTTCAAAGTTCACGGATCCCGAAATCGAACGTACTTCGGGAGCGGTTTCTGAGAGCGATGGTGGAGTATGATCGCGTACAGTTGTATCCTCAACCTCGCCTTCTTCAGAGACGCTGTCAACTGATAATGCCAACAGCCCCGAATCACCTGAAGCATCAGACCCGCCGCTAGGGGGTTCTTCAACTGGTGCTGGAACGATGCCATTGCAGTCTAGCTGAACTTCGATGCTGCTTCCAGGAGATAGGAAGACTAGTTGAAAGATTAAGCACACCTCCCGGTCTTTGAGCCCTAAAAAGCGCGCCAATGTGTTGGGGAGGTGGGATAAGTAGCACTGTTGGCGATCCCTCGGATCCCTCGGGACATAGATGCGCAACATGTTGTTGTAGTCCTCAATGTGGACCAAACCATTATCACTATCTGCGGTGACGGTGAACTCATTCAGCCGCAGGATCAAAATTCTCCTAAAGCCACTGCTTTCATAGACAACCGCACATTGAAGCTGTTGACGAAGATTGGAGACTCTGTTTTCTTCAATTTCTGGATTGTAGTGGAGAGCACAACTGTGTAGAATTTCGGTTAGCGGGTCCTAAAACATTTTCGAATGTCTGCACCTACCGGTAAAGATGATTTGCCTTTCTCTGGAAGACTCTGGTTTCTCGAGGGGACGGCTCTGGTTCCATCTGCTCTACTACCACCCTCTCCTCAACAATTCTAGTTATGTACCGGTCTTCCAAGCCAAGGGCTTCCAAGACTCGATATGATTTTCGATTTTCCTCAAGGGAAAAATTCAGCAAAGGCGCTTTTCCGTGAAATGTAGACTGGTACTCGCGCGTGTCTGAGATAAAGAAAGTATCAACAGGCCTCAACATTTCTACGTTGCCATTCGGCATTCGCACTGGTAAAAAATGCACGCGCCTAAGATCTTCAATATCTCCAGCTTTGGGGCACATTGCATGGATCCTGTAAATTGCGGTTTTAAACTCACTCACTTCGCTTGTGGCGTATAAAGCGAGCATTTTGAGTTGTGCCACATAGTTCTCTATTGTAGGAACTTGAATGCCCAGTAGCTCTTGGAAAAGGGCTTGATGCTGTGAATAAGCAGCGCTGATACCATACTTTCTCCCAATTTTGGGTACCTCTGCCCACACACAGGATTCTGGTCCCACCCAAAGCTGTCTTGCAGGAATATATATTAGTTTGTGAGCATGAATGGTATCCCTATGAAATGAGTTAGTCGTAACATGCTTCGAGAACCAAGCAGCGTGATTGCGTACAGCACTAATCTGCGTTCATTGGGACTTAATGCCAGTTGAGAGATCATTTCGTATATAACGCAAATATCGTCCTCAAGGCCTTCCTCCTTTCGGTTCTGGAGTTCATGTAGATAAGTGGTAAGGCTGGCATTAGGCAAGTTAAGCATATTCTGGAAGAGATAAACTATGTGTCTATTCCCGGTATACTCTGGGAAAAGAGCCAGAGCTTGACAGGTACGAAGACATTGGTTTCCCTCCCAGACACAGTTTGATAGGGGCGTAAGCTCCACGGTACCGATCCGGGTTCTAGGAATACAAACCGCAACGGTTTTATCGAATATTTCCCTGCATGCCTCCGTTAAGTGTCGAGCTCGGAGTACTTTAGAAGGTGATACGTTACCTTTTTATAGCATCAACATCAGTGGGGAAGCGAATCGAGAGCTCTTCATACATCTTAAACAACCCTTCTACCCTCTGAGCATCTATAGTCTGGCCATCTGTCAGCGAAGAGAATATATAATAGAAGAATCTTATATCTGGCCTCAGTCCAACTCTAAAAGTGGATAAAAATTCCCACTCATCGCTTGTGTCGGTGACCAGGTCGGCTGGAACTTTAAGAAAGCGGTCAAAGTTATCAGTAAATCCTGCCCGGGAGCATAGATCTAGTAACTGGTTGGAGGGATAATATTGACGACTAAGAGGGGATCGCTCTTGCGAATACCGGCCAGGCACCAGCATACATTCCAACACTCTGGCGATGTTACGTGTCATCTTTCGCTGGTAGTTAGACCAATATGTCTTCAAAATCCCTATTAATGTCGTTGGATAATAGTTCGAAAAGTGTTGGCCGAGAGGGGAGAGTCGGCCTTGGACATAATCAAACAGCTTCGGGACACGACGAACGCCTGCCCTAACTTCTAGCCACTTCTCCCAAGTGAGACCATGTATGCCGGCGCTAGATGGAAGGGCACCTAAGTACGCATCATGAATGATATGTATCTCAACTTGGGAGATGTTTTGCTGATTAAATCTGCTTTGAAGCTTCTGCGACAGCCGTTTGGTGCCATATTCGCCATCCGTACCAAAATAGACATCATCCCTTATGATGGGCACACCATACGTTACGAAGGCTCGATACACCCGTCGCTCCATCTGATCCATCACGAAAATACGTTTGTCGAGTATTTCCTGACTATCCACACAAAAGAGGTATTTCAAGTGATCGACAGAATGCCTCAGCGCCACGCCGAATGGTGAGTCATACCTTCGGTGAATTGAGCGGACAACTTTTTGTATCGAGCAGGGTGATATTCCTAGGGCCTCAAAGAGTTTCCATCGGGATGTGTCCTGCGAGATTCTGACATTCACAGTAGTAAGTGTCAGGTCATCTGGAATGGCACGTCGTTGGTCATCTACAGGGAAATAAATATCACCCGAGGACGCGGACCACAGGGTTCCACAAGAATTAGGTATGAGAGCCATTCCCTCAATTCGCTCTCTAATCCGAGCACCGAACCTTCTCAAACCACGAAGAAGAAGTTCCGCGAGCCTTGCATGCCAGTCATCGTCCAAACTGGCATCGAGAAGTCGAGGCGTTGACCCTATCAGGTACGGATCTAAGCGGGCCAGAATATTTTTGAAGGATAGGTTGGTCACACCGAGCTCAGTTAAAATCTCAGCATGTCTGGGCCAACTGTATCCCTCTGAGATGTAGACTTCAGGGCTGATATCGTCCAAAAGGGGCTGATCATGACTATCACAATGCCGAGAAGAGGGATGCTGAAGTGATTTTGGGTAACCAAGAGCACCGCTGCGGGTTAGGAGAATCTTTGATTCGCTTAATTTTTCCAATATCATTTCTCGAAGTGTAGCCCAGAAAGGATCAGGAATGGATGGCCCTGGCAGATACTGGAGCCATTCATATTTCAAAGTTGCATCTTCGCAGAAGTGGTAAACAGCCTCTACGAATAAAAGGCTGATACTCTGGCGGATTGCATAATTTCGAGGGCAGAGGTGAACGCCTTGACGATTTGCTGTGGTGATAAAATCCGATTGTATGAGGAACTGATGCAGTCAGTAACCATCAACTATCTACCAAGAAATAGAATGAGAATGAGCAGCTTACCTTAAAACCTTCCTGGCGCATTGGCAAGAAGGAATAGACGTGTTGAGGTTCGATTATAGGACGATAGGAATCGTCGACGGGAAAAGCGAGTATGACCTCCGCTGTTGTCTGAGCTGATTGATCGTCACCATGCTCTGGAAGATTCTCGTATTCAGCTTCCTCAACGTGGTAAATGCGCTTATCCACCACGTCGCCTGTCTCTTTGACCAATGTAATGCACCCGTTTGGCCCAATCAGTTCGCGTTTGAATAAGAGCCGGAACCCGGAGGCTCTATTTTGACTCCGATTCTGCACAAGCTTCGCAAAAACAACAATAACGTGTCGGGAATCTCTTTTAACTCTTCTTCACGACTTTGAAAATCCTCGGGATGTATGAGATATAGGGTAAACCGAGTTTTTACGTTTGGAGGCAGATCTTCAGGATCTTGACTGAAAGGGGTGATCATTCCCATCCCACTTTCCCCCCTGCAGTGCGTGAATGAGAAGCAAAAAGGGCCAGATTGGATATGAACCTTGTGTGACACCTTAAAAACCGATTTGAACCCAATGCCTTTATGTCCGATATACCCACCTATCTGATACTTTGAGCTTTTGTGTATACTGCATATTGAGCGCACATCATTCTCGGTAAAGCCATCCTCATTCGTGTCCACGGTAATTCGATCGGGATATAGCGTAAAATAGATAAACGGCTCCTCCCCTTGACTCTGAGCATGGCTATAGTGACTGTCCTCGGCATTCTGAACTAGTTCGAAGATGAACCGGGTGTCCGCATCATACAAATCCTCTGCAACATGCCGAATTGATGCTCCAGCCAGAGCCTGTAGGTTTCTGATCGATCTCAGGGTCTCCGCGTGCAGGCTGTTCTGGACTTCTTCTCTAAGGCCTCCGTTATTTACCCGAATTTCCTCGATAATCTCCCGGGCTCTCTCTGGAGACAACATATCCATCTGGACCAAGGTATGGAGTTTATGAAAGCAGCTTGAACAAGAACAATAGCCTTCTCTTATTTTAAAGTGTTAGCCGCTGGTCGACCGGTAACGCGGCGCAGCCTCCTGCGCCGTCTAACGCTCTGAATTGCCGTTTTTAGATGCAGTAGCTCCGGCGGCAAGATATAAACTAGCAAGGGGGTGTCTCGGTTGGGTGTGAATTATCGTGTTTTGATTCATATGATTAGTGGTGAGAAAAGGGCACATGATGATCCCATGGCAGGCCGGCGAATCATCTTATCCACTTGAACTACAAGTTATGCTGCATTGATGCATGAACGCCGAATGAGCCAATACTTTTTGGAATTATTTCCAACTCGATTGATAGACAGAGGCCCCCCAGTGCAATGGCCCCAGGAAGCGACAACATATTTACTGGGGCTGCAGAGAGGGATGGAGATCCCAGCAATTACAGGTTGAAATCCTGATAGGCATTAAGTCTCTCATGGTCTACCACCCTCTTTCCCAGTATCGATCCAATTGCGGTTGACGAAAACACGGAAGGAAAATATGTGCAGGCTTACTCCTAACTAGGATCCCGCATCGATGATAACTGTCGCTCGTGCCCATACTTTGGAACAGTTATAGTTTTCAGCGTCCTCATTACCATATGCTAGAACAGCCGGCTGAACGAACAGAAGTATGGGTTTCCCATCCAGTCGTGTATCGTCCTCGTCAAGGTGGTGCAGGCGATGTGCAGACAGTTGTGGGTTGGATACGTGGAATTCAGATAATTTTCGCAGACTGCAGGGCTTCATATATGTCCGTTGCACCCACAATGATAATGCCAACTCAGCCGCCCCATGATACAACTCCTGTAACTTCTGCATGCACTGGTGTTTGGTTTCGAGATTAGGGCTGCGCTGGAGCAATAGTGCGGCTGGGCTTGCGAGAAAACTGGTTGCTCTTTGATCTACCGCCAGACGAATGCACCTAGCAAGTCGAGATTCAGTGTTCGGATTTGTCACTGTAGAGAGAATTCGAAGAGTTTGTGAGCGCCAGATATGAGCCTCTGCCTCATGAACTTGGTACCCAATGTAATAGTTAGCATCTGAATGAATTTATCTTCGTCTAGTTACCAGTGAATTACCTTCTCTCAATGCCATATAAAGGCTCATCCATTCATTTGGCTTTACCAAAGCGCGATCCCCCTCCATCTCCACAAAAGCAAAGAATGGATTAGTGAACATCCATTCAAAGATATCCCTAGCTAACAGTGACTGGAGAAGCACAGCTGGAATCCTGTTTGAGGGGATTGGCATTTTCATATTTAAAGTCTGCCAATCAGCCAGATTGCAGTATCCACTCAATTGCTTCATGATCATCTCCTTCGCTGTGTCTGGAACTTTGTCTAAATTTGCCAGAATTGGAGTGCTCTGGGATATCGCCCACATCCGTAGTCCTGCTTGCAACTTATCAAACTCCTCTTGTACTTGAGGATCCTCTTTGGGCGACCAGTCTGACTTTTTCAACATTGATTCAAGGGCACTTTCTTGTGCTCCAACAACTAGGGACCCAAGCTCTTCATGAGCTTTCCTCAGATTGGCGTAACTAATTTTCATTTGATTGATAGTCTCGTCACGCTGGTGCAACTCCTGAAAATGGATCTGCTTCAAATGCTGGATCTGAGCCTGAGAGTTGTGCAAAGACACTGTGTATTCCTCTTTGATTTGGTTGATCTCTGCCTCTTTCTGGCTTAATTCCAAGGCAAGGTTTTTCTCTTTCTGTGCCGGCCTCTCCTGCATCTGCCCCGTATCTACTGACCCTTCGGCATCTTGCTTGGTGGCAGGTCTTCAAGGCGTGATTGCTCAGCCTCTACGCTATCTGGAGACAATGCGGGTCGTGTCACCTCAGATCGTGTGAAAGTCTGTCATATAGGTTAGTACTAGTATTTCTCAGGGAACTTGAAGGACCAAGGGTTGAAAGATACACACTCGTTTAATTAATCCTACATATGTTGAGGGCCGACCTGTCGAGCCCGACATACCCCTAGGCTGTGCTCTTCGGTCGTTATCTGTGTCATCAAAGGAACGTCGTTCCTGAGCGAACGATCATCAGCACCCAATGATAATTCAACGTAATGCGGCGAATTATCCACTTACTTTCTTGTGGGACCTAGGATTCGGCAAGGTAGACATTGTGCTTTGTTGAATGATGGTATGTTTTGATTTTGCGTTTTTGATAGGTTTTGCCAAGGGGTGAACTGTTTAAACTCTTTTTCACATCAGTGGGTGCATACATGATATAAGTTAAGTCATACTGTACTAGGCCATAAGGATTGGCAACGCCCTGCCCACTACTCCGTACTCTTCTGCCACCAAAAAAGGCGCCATGATTGTTGTGGGGGGCCGCCCGGGATTGCCAATAGTACAGCACTTCTGGCCTGGCGCTCTAACTACTCGGAATTAATTGGACCCCAGCTTCAGAATTCTAGCCAAGCGCCCGGCTCCCATAGTTAGCTTCCATCATGCAGGCTTAGTGAAGCAAGCGGGGGGCAGCTGCATGGTAGTCTGTTATTGTAACCAAAAATAGTTGACCAACATTGCTAAACTCACTCTGGTTGGTGAGTCGGGACTCAGGGAGGGGAAATACTAGTGTGCTCTCCAGCAAGGTGATTAGATCTGGGCTCCCAATAATGCGTTGTAGAGTACGGAGTACTCCGTATGTACATACACTACAAATAGGAGACGGACCCACAAGTCGAAGCAGAGTTCTGATAAACTTTGATACCCCTCAACTAACTGCCCCATACTATGGCACTTAATAGTAGTATGGAGACAAGCGCCTTGAGCAAGTTCCGTTCCCTGGGTCTGAACTCAAGTAATAAGATTATTGTGGGCGTAGATTATGGAACTACATTTACTGGTTCTGTCCCTTTCCCTGACAATTTTCTCGTGAATGGTAGCTAACATAAAGAACTGAAGGAGCCAGTTTTGTCAGTTCAAGAGGAAAGGGCCTGGATGATATTACAGTCATCGATATCTGGCCAGGCACCTCCAGAGACACCACTGCGGTCGTAAAAGCGCCGTCCCGTATTGCATACCCTGATGATAATCAACGCGTTAGTACCAAGCGATGGGGATATCAAGTGCTACCGGGCATGACTGCATTCTCTTGGACAAAATTACTTCTAGATCAAAATGCTCCTCTCTCCAAATACGATGACCCGGGGCTTGAAAAGGCCTCCGAAATCGGTATTCTAAGGTTGCCCGAGGGGAAAAGAGCAACTGACGTTGTAAGTGATTATTTGTCCGAAGTCTACCACCATATCCTCCAGAGGATTGGCAAGCAAATCACAGAAGACACGCTACGAGCCACCCCCCTAGAATTCTGGTTCACAGTGCCCGCTATTTGGTCGGACCAGGCGCAGAATGCAACAGTTAATGCAGCTCGACAAGCGGGATTTGGTACACGGCCAAACGACGAAATATTCCTAATCAGCGAACCGGAGGCTGCAGCCATTGCTTCGCTAAAGAAGTACACAACCCCCAATGGAGTTGGTGGATTCGTCAAGGTGAGCCCTTCATCCGGATTGCATGCTACTCTCTAACCATAGCCTATGTAGACTGGTGATGGTGTGGTAGTTTGTGACTGTGGAGGCGGTACAGTGGTAAGCATCGGATGTGACGGTTTGAAAAAAGTATCGTTCTCACATATCAGGACTTAACTACCTATCTTATTCTCCAAACCTTGCCTACTCTGGGATTTGAAGAATTATACACAGGCGTCGGTAAGTCATTGCAGTGATAACTTCTATGAGAGCTTTGTTTGAATCCAATATGTCCTAGGAGGCAAATGTGGATCGACCGCAGTCGACCGCAATTTCTACCAACTCATGTCGGACCGATTCGGCGATGCATTCGAAAACCTGCCGATGAAGCGAAAGGGCGCTGGTAGCGAGCTCATGAATAAATTCGAGGTCATCAAGAAAGACTTTGGACATTCTAACGAGCCAACGATATTTGAACTCCCGCTCAACATGAATGCCCCAGATGCGAGCCCTAAGTATTTCGATGATGAAGAGCGAATGGTTCTGTTATCCAGGTAGGAAAGCACCCTTAGAGCTGTTCTAGGTGGCAGACCTTTAATATATGCCCTAGTGAGGATCTGCGTTCGGTCTTTAAACCCGTGGTAGAACAAGTCCTCTCCTTAGTACGAGAGCAAATCCAGGATGCCCGGGAAGCAACAAAACATCGCATCAACGTACGTCCGATACCCCACCTATTCACTTGCTTGGTCAGATCCCACTAGCAGCTCTTCAGCCTGATGTGACTAGAGGATTATCTTGGTTGGTGGTTTCGGCGATTCAGAGTACCTTCGCAGGAAATTTCGTTCATCCTTCGAACCCATGGGGATTGCTATTACCGTTCCTGATAAACCGTAGGTGTCGCTTCACTGGATGATCCACAATTGAGGAGTTGCAAGGCCACGCTAACCAAACTATTCAGTCAAGCGACTATTGTCCAAGGAGCCGCGCTCCGCGGACTTGAAGGACTCCGGTCCACGACAAAGAAGTGTCGCCGACATTACGGTTTTGTTTGGGGTATCCCTTTCCGAGATGGCATAGATGCTGAATCAAACGCTTATATACATACGTTCAGCGGTATAAAGATGGTTCGCAGAATTAAATGGATGATTGCCAAGGTAGTTCACGGCATCCTGGCTCCATTTTTGCTTTCTTTGATGGCGTTTCCTAATAAATTTCATCGAACAGGGCGAAAAATATACAGAAAACTACACATATGTTAGTTCAATGTGCCAAACGCACTATCAGTTCGGCGGCCTGAAGCGACTCCAACCTCTATATGCTTGTGACCTGACGGATGCTCCGGAGCGGAAAAATTCAGGTTTGTCTCTGCCGGGTACCTTGGGGTAGTTGGCTTAAATCTAACCACACTGCAGATACTTATGTCGTTGGCGACATTGAGATCGACTTTTCCAATGCCGACTTGAACATGTTCCCATCAAAATATATAGATGGGGTACGAGTACATAACCTTGCGTACGAGCTGAAAGTCATTTTTGGCGCCCAGGATGGAGTGTTGAAGTTTGAAGCTGCCTGCCAAGGGAGGACTATTGGTCGGACGAGCATCAATTTCAACACGATTAAGTATTATTGATCATGGGTTTTGCCAGAAGCGACCTGGAAAGTGGAGAGATGGCGGGCGGTTTAGAGGAGCTGCGCCTTAGGGGCAAGCAACAGAGATATCTGGATAGTCATCAGGCGTTATCCAGAATTCTTCGGCAAAAACTCAAGGTACATAGTACTTTCATGCCGTAGAGTGCTAACGTATATCATAATCGC
>LGUA01000711.1:0-11835 GCA_001660665.1 Emergomyces africanus | reverse complement strand
TTCTCTTCTTCTTCTTCTTCTTCTTCCTCTTCTTCTTCTTCTTCTTCTTCTTCTCCTCCTTCTTCATCGTCTGCTCCCAGCGCTAAGTTTATCTCCGGAGTATCTCTGTCCTCATCCTCAGCCATTGGGGATCCGGTTTTAGACTGCGCATCGTGGTGTTTTGCTCCTTCTTCAGCAGCAGCAGCAGCAGCAGGCGGTGGTGGTGACGGGGTGGGTTTATCGCGGGAGTTGGAGTGGCGAGTCCGCCGCTTGGAAGAACGGGAGGGAGAACTTGTCCTTCGCTCTTGGGGCTGGGTGTGGTAGGTGTGGGTGTGGGTGTGGGTGTGGGTGTTGGTGTTGGAAGTTTTGGGGCTGGTGGGTTCATCAGCGATCGCAATGGCGGAGGCGGCTGCGGCGGAGGCGGCTCCTGCATGCTTGCGCTTTCGCGTAGCCATGTCGCCGAATTTTGGTTTTTTGGCCGCTAATACTTTGCCGGCCAGGACTTCCAGTTCTGCGATGAGGTGGCGTGGGCATAGATGGCCGTACAGGCAACTGTCCTCGACCGAGTCCGAAAAGGAGCATTCGACGAAGATGGCGCGGAGAGATCCGTTGGCGACTTTGGGAGCGGCGATCTCCCACACTTTGTCATTACGGGGCTCGAGTGATATGCTGTCAGGTTCAATATCGCCGAATATGATAATTTCCGTTCCTGAATGGTCGTCACGGAGAAAGAAAGCAGAGCTTTCCACAGTGGCCAGGGTCATGTCTTTACCGTTGGAGGCACTCCCACATGGCGCCTGGTTACCTGGTGTATATGATCGACTAGAAAGATAGGATTTTTTTATTTTTTATTTTTTTTAGCAAGTTATTCCTTTTGTGCCTTGTCTTACAAAAGATACCTGGAAACTTACGCCAGATCCTGGGTGTCGATCGATACCCTCCTCGAAGGAAGGAAACCAGACTCCGTGGTAAATACTGTACTTTCAGCCCGATGGTGTTTGCCCGTTTCCGGATGAAAGCGTTGCCCACAACGGCCATGGCTGACACTGACGCACTTGGTAAGTATCCCTTCACATGCCCTGACATAGCCACGGCCCTCCCCACGACCCAGTCTAGGATTTCCTCCATCAACTAGCCGACGGTAAGTTACCAACCCCGCGCCGCCATCCTCATCGGACAGGTTCGGCCAAGTGATATCGTTAAAAATGTGATTCTTGATCGCAGCAATGGCTGACGGAAGCGCAGCGACAATTTTGGGATTCGACTGGGCCTCCACCAGCGGGGTATTCATGGCCAAGCCAGCGATATGATCCAAGTGAGGATGGGTGATGAATACGGACGAAATGATTTCCCGGAATATATATGCTGCATTCGCGCCGGTAGTAGAGTGTGGAAGTTCAAGCCCGGCAAAAGGCCCATCAGTCATCCGTACTTTAACCCGTGTTGATTCTTCATCCTTGACGTAGTTGGAAGTTTCGAGAGCTCGGATGATTCCTCCTAGAAGCGTGCCTGCATCTACAGCAATGACAGAGCCTGCCGACCAGTTTGTAGCCGTCGAACGAACTAATAGTGCGGTAACTATGTCTTCTCGAGGCCCGCCTGAGGCACCCTACAATATGAGTACACACAATCAGTTTCGTTCCATGTTACATAGATCGACGATGAAAGTGAATTGCGGCGGAATGGTTCCAAGCGTACCGGGAAGGGAAGAGTAAAAAAAAAAACAGGGCGCGTATAAAGGGTAGACAAAGAGCAGCAGGCTTGTCAACATAAGAGAAAGTTGGAGTTGATAGAGAAGCGGCATCCTTCACGAACCACCCCAGATCACCCCAAATGGTATTGTTGTCCAGGCGCAGGCTAGAAAGGGGGGACAGGGGGGGGGTGGGGAAAAAAAACTTAAACGGAAAAGAATAGAAAACATAGTTTCCTTTCAAACGACACTCACCAGCACGATAACGTGGAATGAAACTTTCCGCTGTGTTTGCGAACTCTTTAGCCGTCTAATTGTCCGCCCCGGGCCGCCATCAGGATGCATTGCGCGCGGCGGGGGGGTGGGGTCGGGTCGGGAGCCTGGGTTTTTGCCACGAGCAGGGACAACTAACTCGGACGAATCGTATAAACATCAAGAAGATTCCCGTTTTCTTTCACAATCCAAGTTTTATCTTCTGAAGCCCCGTCGTTCTTCTCACCTCGAAAAGAAGAAAAGGTAGGCCAACCTCCCTTCTAAGGTGCTCTCCTTCCTTGGGGGGGGGGGGGGGGGAACCCGCTCAGCTTCTGGCTAGCTACTAGCCAGGGGAGGAAGTTAGCAGCCGCGGATGGGATATCTGAGGCTCTTTTTATTTTTCTTTCTTCTTTTTCCTGTATCCTAGCTAACCAACCTGTCAGCGCTGGAGGAGGAGTACTGCTGGTCCCAGGCCCTTTTGCTTCTTCCTCAATGCGCCGTTTTGTTAACTCCCAGTCTTCCCCTGTCGTTCAAGTTTTTTAAGTTCAAGTAAGTATGTGCAGCGGGGCGTGCCAGAGGTTTCCCTCCGCCGTTATTCCCCTTTCTCCAACAATACTCCGTATATCTTTTTTTTTGATCCTCTGACTCCGGGGCAGCGATAGATGGCAGTTTTGAACAGTTTAAGACTGCCTAGTTCTGCTTTTGCTAGTAGGACGAGAGTAGAACTGCTAGTAGTAGTAGTAGGAGTAGTAGTAGTAGTAGTAGTAGTCTTGCCTCGTCTCCCGTCGCTCGTGTTTAGTGCTCCACGCCGCGGGATTTATTTTAGTTAAAAACCTAAAGAGGTCCCTCCCAAAGACTTGGGGGAAAATAAAATGACTCAGCGATTCTTTCGTCGAGAGTAGTAGTGTAGATTATCGGGTGGAGGAAGAGTTGTTCAAAAGGCGGCGGGAAAAGAAGGGGGGGGTGGGGCGGGTTTGTTAGATAGTACTACTATAGTATGATATAGCATACTACTAGTACTAGTAGTAGAGATAAAAGGTTCAAGTGTTCCGCAACAGGCTCCAAAGGTTGTTGAATAGTAGTTATATATGAGTACGGATACTACATACAGAGTATTCGACGTGGGGAAGGGACGGGGGCAGAGGCGAGGAAGAAGACCGGGCAAGGGAAACCACCTCTCCCTCCCCCGGTGTGACGTAGAAACCTTGGTTTCAAAATGCTGCGGCGGAAAAAGGTCGGGGGGGGAGCAAGAAGGGCGAAAACTGTATTTTTTTCTAATTACTACTATTTATGCTTCGAAGAAAAAAGGGAATTGTCCGAGGATATTGTTTATTTACAAAAACTCCAAAAGATGGAGAAGAAGGGATTCGAAAAGGTCGTGATATTTATGAGAAAACCATTCTCTTGCGGCGTTCTGGCGGTTAAATAACCTACTTGAAGGATAGATACCTTTTTCCCTCACTGGTGGGAATCTAGAATCTGGATCTTCCCCCCAGGTCTACGGTGTACGGAGTACGGTCTACGTACGGAGCTGAGCCTATTATAATATAGGAGGAACCTTGATTGAAAAGAAAGAAATTCTAAACCCCCAAAATTGAAGCAATAATTCGCGACCACAACAAGGGGAATCCAATCACAAACTCCCCATTTCTCGGATCTTCTGCCCCAATTTTATTTATTTATTTATTTTTTCGGTTAAAAATATTGCGGATCAAAAAAGCCTCAGCTGCCTAGAGAGGGCGCGCGCACGCGCGATCGGCCAATATCCACTTCGTCAAGTTGGGGGCTGCTGCAGCTTTTCGTCTACTTTAGCAAAAAAACATAAAAACACCCGCATGAGAGAGTAGTACCTTTATGTAGACCGGCCAAAAGGGACAAGCAGCCCCAGAAAAAAGATGTAACAATAACAAAGGCGTAACAAAGCGGAGCGAGGATTGATGGCAATGGAACATACTACTACTAATGTACTAAATGTACTCTGTACTGTACTAAGTGCATGCACATATTCCCATTTTTTCTTCTTTTTTCTTTCTTTTTCTTTCTTTTTCTTTCTTTTTTTGTGTGTGTGTCTGTTTCTGCTTGGTGCCTGGTTTGGGTTGTTCTCGAAGGCTTGGATTTTGTTCTGCGGCTGAAAAAGATTCTCATGATGTTCACCGGGGGGGAACTCATGATGCATACTACATCCATGGAACGTGGTTAAAACTTATTCCCCATATTTGCCATATTGGTGGATGGTGCTCTTGATTGATGCCTACATAGCATACTCCGTACATGATAAATACGAAAAACAAAGCGCAGAACAACAAAAACAAATTGATACGTAGATCAATAAAACCGTATATCAATTACACGGATGGGTTGAAGGTTCTCTCTCTCTTCTTCCCTCAATCTTCACCGACTTAATTCAGTCAGGCAAAAAAAAAATAGAAAAAAATAAAAAATAAATAAAATAAATAAAAAATAAATAAAAAATGGCGATGACAGTACTCAAAATAGAATAATGCGTGTGGTATATGTATAGTGATGGCAGATAGTAGACACACAAAAAAGAAAGAAAAAAAAAAAAAAAACAGAAAAGAAAGAACAAAGCAACCATAAAACATGCCCTTTATACAGAAATGACTGGTTTGCACTTCACATTCAAACTCCACCCATCCATTCATCCATCTCCTCACCGATCGTAGGTCGTGATTTGGAAAAAAAGAAAAAAAGGAGTATGCGAAAAATCAAAATGTAAAGAGGTCCGCGCGTCCCTCACCCACACCTAACCTTTGCTTTTTGGTTCCTGCTGTTATTTTGTCATCGTAGAAAGCAGCCTTATTAATCGCTCCACAATATAAATAAGATCATCATCGCCTCAACGCTGATATAAAAGATTGAATCAAAAAGGGAAAAAAAAAAGAAAATGAGAGAAAGGGAGGGGGGAAACAGTGATTTGATTTATTTTTAAATGACGTCGGAAGACATAAGACAAATCTACGAGGAACTTTTGTTCCTGTTCTTGTGCTTGTCGCTGTTGATTAAAAGGTGCCGCCGTTCAAAGCATGGATAAAAAAAGAAAAGAAAAAAACGGAAGACAAGAAAAAGACAAAACAAAACCCGACAACGCCTTCCCAAACCGTGTTCGCTAAACCGACAAACGAAGTAAGTACAGAAAAAAAGGTATGAGTCCGACGTAACACGTAAGAAACTGTTCATGAGAGGAGGGGGGCCAAGGGGAGGGGATGGAGAGGAGAGGGCTGGCGAAAAAAATCCTCGGGGGGGGGGGGGAGGACAGATTGTATAATTTATCAATGACGTTGCTGCTGTTGGCCCCCGGAATTTCTCATTGCTGCATCGTAGCTAGGGATCGGGGGGCTTCTTGACATGAGTGGAGCTTGCTCGCCATATTCACTGTGGGCGGGGCTATGTTGCGGGCTGGAGTATTCTGGGGGTGGGACTGCAGCAGATGTCTCCTCAGCGGGCCGTATCGTCGTTGTTGATCCATCATCATTATGCTCATCAGTCACGTTTGGTGCTCCGCTGGACCCTTCACCGACATCTGGCTGTGCGGATACATGGGAGAGTTGTGCGAGAGAAATATCGGTTGGAGATCGAACGGGACCAGGGCTGGTGGGATATGGCATTCGGATTGTACCGCTGCGTGTTCTTGAATGGCCTGGTTCATGGTGCCACCATTGCGTGGGCTGCTGGTGGCCTTCGCGCCCGGTCTCCAGAAGAATGCTACCCTGCTCACTTCCGTAGGGCGGTGGGGGCGCAAGACTACCCGTCATCGGCGCGAGGCCCCATTTTTTGACATTCGCCTCGATGAAGACGAATCCCATCTGTCCAAAATTGACATGGACTGTGCAGGGTCCATTTGCACCGACAGTAGGGAAAAAGTTTTGAGACTTTAGTCCGTGGGCGGCGTCATCGAGTTTTTTACCGTTGCGAGTGAAAAATATGGTTCCCGTACGCGGTCGATAACCCACACCGATTACATCTCCTTGGACATATTCAGGCCCGTAGCCCGCAGGAGTAAAGGGTTGGTTATAGCGCCGGTGTCCCGTAGACAGGTAGGCTACGGAAGTTTTATGGAAGCCTGAAAATTGAGATAGGTCAGCCCAAATAATACTTGTCACCCGCAAGGAAGAAAAAAAAAAACACCCACTACCTGGTAATCGAAATAATGGGTATGGTTTCGTCGTCATACCAATACTTATAAGACTGGTCTCTGGTTTATCGTAGATCTTAGCTTCCCAGTAGTAACTTCGTTTTGTTTTGGGACCGGCAAGTTGCTTTGGACGCTGCATTCCGAATCAAAGAATTCGATTTCAGTCCGAGCTTCCACAAAGCAATTAGCAATCTCAAGCTCCGGTTCAAATTCCCATGCCGAAACACCCTTTTCTTGAATGGCTAAGAACTGTGAAAGTGAAATATCGGTTTGCATCGTCTCGGGAGGGTTGGCTTGGATGAAAGCTATTATATATAAAAAGTACATGTGTTAGCGAACAAAGAAAAGTAAAAATAAAATAAAATAAAATAAAAGGAATGAGGTTCCACTATGTGAAGGAGAAGCGGAGTCCCAAATCCTCTCAGAGGTTGAATCCATTACCCTTAGCCCTCAGATATTCCACTTGTTGCAACTCATCCATCGTCTCCAACGCTTCAGCCTCCTCCCTTGCGAATGCCTGTTCGTCATCATATTCACCTGGTCTTCCGATCCGGTCGAGGATAATGCGTCCCCGTTGGGTATATCTGAAAAAGAAGAAAACAGCAAGCACAATGATTGCAACGCCCGCGGAACCAAAGGCAGAGAGAATCCCGATCAGGATACCCTTGCCGGTGGAACCGACATTCCCTCCGAACTCAACCATGACATCTCCGTTGTGCTGCGAAAATGGGGCGATGCGGCCGCTTGCAGACGACTGAGAAGGCAGTCGCAGATTTAGAGACGGCTGGAGGGATGGCTTGTCCGCAGGTAGCGGAGATGGGATGACGATGGAAGTGGTGAGTGTTGACTGTGACGAGGTAACAATCTCACGACTTGGCATCATTCATCGAGGAGAACTGAGGGGCTGGGATGCTAGCAGCTTAGCGCCCGTTTTGGTCGGATAGAGGGATACAGGGAGAGAGAGGGACAGCAAAAGATGCTCGAAGTCTATTGCAGAGACTGGACAACTGTCTAGAGGGTGGAATCACGATGAAAAAGTGTAGGTGTTAGATGGAGAGAGAGGGTTATTTTTTTCCTTTTTTTGAGTTTCCAAGGTTGGAGATGAAGTTGCCCTGGAATTGAGACAATCCAGGATGGCTGCATCATCGCTGAGCAGCTCAGGTGAGGTTGGAGGCAACCAGGCGAAGGGCCAGGGTTTGGCGGCCCAGGCGGCGGCGAATCCTCGGTGGCGGGTGGGGGGGGGGGAAAGCTGACTAAGGAATGGTAAAGGTAAAATAAATAAAAACTCACAAGAGCTACTGCCAGTAGCTATGGGCAACATTTTTTGAGTTTTTTGTTCAAAGTTATTATTACTGTGATGGCTGTTTTTGATTAAAAATTGAATGCAATTGTTTCCCTAATCAACCAATATTAATTGTTATTTCTCACAATAACAACTAATAGTGTGTTTTACCACCAAGTTTCAAATCCTACAATCACTGACAAAGCGCAGTTTTCATCTGCCCCTAATTCCATTGTTTGAAGTCTCCAAGGGGGTAATGAAGTAATGGAGTGTCAAAAAGGAGTTCTGGAAAACTACTGCATGCAAAGTGTTTGAGATCTGTACGTAGTCTCAAAGCAAGTGCGCTTGTCCTGCTTCAGGTGTGTTGCTCGAACACACCACCGATTCATAATAGTACAGATTTTATTTCGCGGCTTCTCCAACACACGAAAATTTTACAGTTCTAAATCCCTGAAGAATATCTACAAAGGCCTGCTACATTTCTGTTAACCCTTTCTGCCTCATTACGGCGATATTACTTCCTTTTTCTTAGAGAGGTTGATATAGCCTGGATATGTGATATGTGCCCACTTTCTGCGTACTGCTCACCCCGAAACGGACTACGCATCAAATCAAAAAGCCGGCTTTAGTTTACGTTTTCATATCTCAATTTCAAAGAAAATTACCCAACCGCCTATCCTCATTCAAAACCCTCCGCTGAATCTAGGTTGACATCTACTCTAACCACCTCGAGCACTTGCGGGATTATAGCCCGGGATGTCATATCCAGCAATATTCTAAATTTCTAACCCGTTTCTAGGCCTGGCACCGAGTAGTTCCCTTGCTGTAGGCCTGTCAAAAAGGGCCCTCTTGAGGACGCTCCTCAGAAATGATCTTTTTGCTTTTTTTTTTTTTTTTTTCGTTGGGTAGTATCACTTGCGACGTTTTCCAATATTTTATTGGGAATCAGTGCAACAGTCTTAAAAGGTGCCTGAATAATGTATAATGGTTGAACCCATTGGTGTGTATGTTCAAGTGCTCTAAGAGTACCCCGGATTTCTGATGCCCCTCCATATCCTAGCCTTGCAGTTACCTGATATCTCCTATCAATAAGGTAGTTTTTTTCCGCGGAATGTGTAGTAGGTAATGTGTCCACCTCAACCTTACTTTCTCCAAAAAACCAGTCAATTCAAGTTCCAGAGGCGGGATTTTTTTTTTTCTTTTCTTTTGGCTCAAAAAGCGGTAGTAACGAGGACGGCGTTTGGAAAAATAGGGATGCCACCGTGATGCACTTGACACTACAACCATGGCATGCACAGTTCAGTCTTTTCTCTGATGCTCTACCTACTACTACGTGCTGCACTACTATGCATCACGATCTTTGGAGAGACGACAATCCCTGAGCTTATCAACATTTTAATTATAGGCACAAAAATACATAGACCGAATGAGGGTGACAGTAGACAAATGTCATATAGTAGTAGTATACAAGTGCTGTTGTAGGGGATATACGGAGTAGTAGATACTATGGTCATGATTTTTAGCCGCAATTAGCGCTGTGCACTCGGCTAGTTAGTGGGCGGGGCGCCCTGAGGTTCCTTCGTTCTTCGTTGCAACAAACTTCAAACTTCAAGTACTCCGTACAACTAGTACTACTACTACTAATTAATAGAAGGCCTCGACAATTTTTGGTTTGAAACCTGGAAATGGGTTCTGCTCCAGCACCCGAATCTTTACGTCAGTTCCTTAATCAACCATTTGTTGCGGCCAGCAACCCGCAACCTGGCGATGGGTGCCGGATCGAACTCAGAGTTGATGATACAATCCTCGACAAATATCCTGGTAAGTAGTACCCGCGGCTCTGTCACTTTTAATGCATAGTATCGAATTGCCTGTTGGTCTACTTCTTTGGAGATAGTGGGTGCATAATAGTGGATCATATCGATCGCTGTAGTTTTTGCTAATAAAGAGGCTGGTTAATTCTTAGCAAAACAACATGCAAAAAGGGTTGCGGCTCAGATCGGCCGTGATAACGGGCTTATTTATCTAATGGGTCAGAAGTCTATTTTATACGAAGACTCCGACCAAGAAAGAGCGTTTCGACAACGGCGCTACTTTTTTTATGTGTCAGGCGTCGATGAACCTGACTGCCATCTCACGTACGACATAAAGTCTGATAAATTGACTTTATACGTCCCTGACTTTGATTTGAAACGTGCAATCTGGATGGGACCAACGCTTGGACGAGAAGACGCATTACAAAGGTGCGGACATATTTCATATCTACATCAGAACAACCGTCGTCGCTCATATGCGTACAAAAAAAGTGGACTTACGATGTGTATTGTAGATTTGACATCGACGAGGTTAAATACCAATCCTCTCTGGCCGAGGATGTCAAGCAATGGAGTAAGGACTGGGGCCGTGGCTCCACTATATATATCCTTCACGAATCCCAAAAGCCTGTAGAGAAGATCTCCAACGTCTTTGTCGATAGCGATACGCTCAAGCCAGCAATGGACTCATGTCGGGTTATAAAAGATGAACATGAGATAAGCCTGATCCGAAGGGCCAATGAAATATCGGCAGCTGCTCATATAGCAGTTCTGCGGGGAATACGGAACATGACCAATGAGCGCCAAATAGCGGGCAGCTTTTTGAATACGTGTTTCTCGCTAGGAGCACAGAAACAGGCGTACCACATAATCGCCGCGTCTGGCGCGAACGCGGCTACACTTCATTACTCGAAGAACAACGAACCGCTTAAAGGCCGCCAGTTTGTCTGCCTCGATGCTGGCGCTGAGTGGAACTGCTACGCGAGTGATGTGACACGTACTTTTCCACTAACTGGTCAATGGCCGGGACCCGAAGCCGAGCAGATATACAGAATCGTCCAGGATATGCAAGAGAGCTGCATTGAACGAGTCAAAGAGGGGGTCAGATATTTGGACCTTCACATGCTAGCGCATGACGTTCTCATTCGGGGTTTCGCTGACCTTGGGATATTCAAGAACGGCACATTGGAAGAGATCCGGAAGTCCGGTGCTTCCACCCTCTTTTTACCCCATGGCCTTGGACATTATATTGGTCTTGAAGTTCATGATGTTTCGCCGCTACCCATAATGGCACAGGAAGACCAGTATGATTCGGACAATGCGTTGATCTCACCAATGAACTTATCGCCCTGCACCACATCTTCGCCGACTTTAAAATCCGGGATGGTGGTCACAATTGAACCGGGGATTTATTTTTCTCAGATTGCGCTGGACAATGCAAAACCAGAACAACTCAAGTATGTCGATATGGATTTAGTTAAAACATATATGCCGGTTGGAGGCGTACGAATCGAGGACGACATTCTGGTTACGAAGACCGGTTACGAAAATTTGACAACGGCTCCGAAAGGGGATGCTATGTTAGAGATTATTCGACAGGGAAATGAGACATGCGATAGATAGCCCCGACCTTGTTTGGATTTCGAGATTACCTCTGTTTACTCGCTATCGATATTTCTAGAATATAATATATCACCATCTTGGGCGGCACACTTGCGACTACAAACTTAATTTTGGGATTCAGGGGATAAGTTGCCCCCACTGAATATAAGGGGAGTTGATGGTGCAGTGATAAGCACTGTCTCTATGAAATGCTTTCTTAAGTAGGCGCTTGGTATTGGGACCACCACTGTTGAGACAAGAAGGTAGTGAGTTCGAATCTCACCCTCAGAAAACAAAGAATATTACCACATTTTTGAAGGACTTAGAGGGGCACTCTTTCTTAACTCATTTTCTATTGATAGCCGTCACTATTGTATACAGTCTGCGGAGTAGGGGTAGATGAATTCAGTATATAGTGGAAAATGGACTTGTAATCCTTACATGTCTAGCTCAAAATGTCAAGTCATTGCTTGGGATTGCGTGAGTGGTTTTCAGGGCATGGCCTCCCTTGAGAGTTAGATTGAGAATGATAGTATACTAGTAACGATGCCTCTTCATCAAGAATGGCTCATATACTAGCATCAAATATATCAATAGGACTAGTTGAGAAAATGTAACTAGAAGGTGCTAGTGCTAGTGAGGTCATACTGTTTGACTGTATTACTGCGTGTAAAAAATTCGGTCCGTTTTTGCTGAAGGCCATAAAAATAACACTTATTTTTTAAAAATAAATAATTTCATCCCGCTCCCCCGCCTCAGAGAAACCGTTTGTGGCTGGATGCTGTGTCGTGGCTGAGTGAACACTATTTTGGCACTGACCAATGGAAACATCCGCTGTCGATTACCAAATAAGAATTTTTCTCCCTTGGAAAGTTTTTTGCAGATTCTCAGCCAGAAAAACCTTTGGTGGCGGCCAAACCCTAGATTCAAAAAATTTAACACAATTTGAGGTGATTTACTGCGTAAACTAGTACTCCATACTACTAATTCTCAACAGAAGAGGTTTTTGCTCAGATTCTCTAATTTTCTACTCCGTAATCGAATCTCTAATTCTTACTAGCAC
>LGUA01000710.1:0-11873 GCA_001660665.1 Emergomyces africanus | reverse complement strand
TAGATAAATATTTCAAAAATCATGAATAAATATTAATTAATTTTATAATAATAATTATAAAATCTTCATTAAAAGTATACATTATTATTATTTAAATTAAAGAGACTTCTTTTAAAGAATATTAAATATAAGCTTTAAAAAATAATAAAAAGTTATAAAAAGTTATATAAGTTATTTAAGAAAAATAATTTAGATTTTTCATTTTTTTATACTTATAAATTAATATCACTTTATACTCAATTGATGAGAGTGATTATCTATATTTTCATAATAAATAATAAATTTCAAATATTGAATTTTTAAGAATATAAATTATATAAGAAATTCATAACTTTTCTTTTATTAAATACTCAGATTAAAAAAATTATATATTATATAATCACTCAAAAATTTTATTAATTAGATATGTTAAAAAATATATATCAGTTCATTTAAAATTATAATTATTACAGTTCTATTACTACTTAGAAAAAACATTGAAAAGAAATACTTAAATCTTTTTCTATTTTAAAATAAGTATAATAAGATATAATAATAGACTTTATAATGACATTATTCAAGAGTAAGAGATATAAGAATATTATAATAATTATAAATTATTTAAGTAAAAATATAATTCCACAATTATATAATAAAATAATTATTAATGTATTTTTACAAAGTCTCTTTTACTGTATGCATAATCTATTATCAATTATAATCTTAAACTGTAGAACTCAGTTTATAAACTTCATATAAAAATGAATTTATTAACTTTTATAAATAGAATATTAGTTATTCATGATCTATTACTTTGAAATTAATGAAACTACTGAGAGAATAATTCAAATCATTAAAAACATGATTAATAAATATTACAATTATATATAAGATGATAGTGAAAAGACAATACACAGTGAGCTCTATGACTGATTCAGTAGTAATGAGTTGATTGATTTTCTATCTATGTGGTGGCACGAAGGCCTAATCTATATATATGATGACAGCAATGCCGCGTAACAGACAGAGAAAGCAGAAGTGAAGTAACAGACAGAAACTATGAAAAGTTCATAGTTGTGCTAGCTGTGTGTGTGTAGTCATGTGTGTAGTAGTTATTATTGTTCAAGAAAGAATGAAACACTCTCACTGCATGAGATAAGAACAATAAAATATAATATCATATTAATTTATTAAAATAAAAGAAAACAGTACACTGAATAGAATAAAAATAATAGAGAGAGACATATATAAAAAGAATATATATTCAAGTAAATAAATTAATTTATCACAGATTAAAATTGTAAAAAATTAAGAAGAGAGAGATCATTAATACATGAATATTTCAAAGCTACTTATATAGTAATTAATATTTAATAGAGATCTTGATTATCTTGACTTTTTTTACTGAGATTTTCAGAACAATCACTCTTCTTACAGATATCATGATAAAAGTTGTGATAATATAAAGATTTTCAAAAGAATCAAGATTTTTATTATTCACTGATTAAAATAAAAGAAATAATAATTTAATATAAGAAACTCTTCTTGAAATGTATTTGACACACTTGAGAATTGAGACAGAGAGCAACTCACTTAACTTTGTTATTTTGAAGATAGAGATAGTGAAAACAGTAATGTCAGTTGAGACATTGATAATTGTAAGAGTGAAGTGACAGTATTGTTTGAAAGCAAATCTCAGTTCACAGAGACTCTCAAAGTTAATAGATGAGTTAAAATAATAATGAGAATGTTGTATAATCATTACTTCTGAGTATTCTATGTAATGAAAGTTTGACTTTTTAATAGTCTTTTTCATGTTCTGTGTACAGAGATTGTTGACAGTGCTTTGTATTCTGAAAAATTATATTCATTGACTGAATCTAGTCTGATCTGTAAATTTGAGAAATGTAGAATATTTTCTGCATGTCATGCTTGATCTGTAATTGCTGCTTGATCACAGTGAATTTGATAAATGTACTGACATTTGAACATGAATCTTTTGTTGTCTAGCTTATATAATATCAGAAAAAGAATGATGAAATTAATAATGTGAGCTTGATACTGCTTTCTTATAATACTTTTAATGAGTTCTCAAATTTAATAAGCTTCAGCTTTGAAAAGATCAGTGATTCAATTGTATTGAATATATTATTTTATTCTTTTTTAATCAGTTATTATGATCTCAGTTTCATTAAAAATAAGAAAGTAAAAGTGAGTTAGAATGTTATAAATAAACTTATAATGTTTATCAAGATCAAGTATAAGTGAATTGAGCTACTGTAAGAAAAATACTGCAGTTATAACTACTGTTAAATATGAGCTTGATGACTGAGAGTGTGTTGATGAGAAATTGACTGATTACTACAAGTATATCAGTGTGATAAAAGAAAATGAACTATAGTAATTATTCTCAGTAAGAGAGAAGATATAATTATCATTCTCTGATTATTTTATATTATTAGACAGCTTGAGATTCTCTTTGATCAGTATGACAAACTTCTGAAATAAGAAGATAATGAAGTAACACAGAATTTTCTCTGATTTATATAATACTCTTATACAATCTCAGTGATTAAGAAGTATCAGAACTTAGTGAAAATACTAAATATTATTTCTTTATAATAGATTGATAATGTGTTGTTACTGTATTGAAATGTAATAATCATCAAGATGATCATGAGACATGAGATTCTATCATTCAATACTTGAGAATAGAAACAGCTGAAGAAAAAAGAGTAATTAAAATATTAATAATGAAAGAGCTTTCTTTCAAGTAATAATCAGCTGTGTAGAAAATGAGAAAAGTGAATCTGACATTCTATTCAAAATTGAAGTGATAGAAGTAGTTATTACACACATACAAGACTCTACAAAGATTTCAAGAGTAGAGACAGTTTTAAATATAAAATATATCTTGAAATACTTTTTAATATTTACAATTTTTATTAAGATATTCAGATTGAATATTGCTTTGAGAATATTAATGAATATAATCTTTTTTATCATGTATAGATAGATAATCAGATATATAATGTTTTCAAGAAAGAGCTTGTATTTATTAATAAAATATAATTTAATGAGCTGAATGATCAAATAGACTGTTGACTTTGAAGTAGAGAATAATGAACTGTCTATACTAGAGAGCTCAGTTATAGTATCATTGATTGAATGAAGACACTCTTCAATATAGAAATAAATGACATTGTTGTAGAACTGACAGATTTCTTCTAATTCAGCAGCACAAAATTTGACTAATGAAGAAAGCTGATAATTCTTTCAAAATTGAAGCTACTGCTTGACTTAATAATAAGAGAAGTGAAACTTAATATATAGAGCTGCTTGATAAAATTGTAATAATATAATGATTTTGAATGAACAGAATTGAACAGACAAGATAGAAGAAAGAAAGTGCAGATGAATATAATATATAATAAAGTTAAAATAAGCAAAATAAGAAAAGAAAAGTATAAACTGATATAATATAATATTTGAGTAGAAGAAGTGAAGAAAAAGAAGAGAGAAGAATAGTGATATATAATATTTTATATTAATATTGAGATTGACAGAGTAAATGTATATAAAGTCATGAATATTTTATAAAAATTAATGAGTTCTGATTTCATAACATTCAATGAACTTAATACTATAAAAAGAGATATAATCATCAATATTATGTATTGCATTAAAGAGCAACTGAATAATATTTTATATAATAAAGTGAATAAAAATATGAAATAGATGAGTAATATTTCTCTTTAATAATATAGAACTGATAGAAATAGAGATAATATATAAAATTAATTTTTAAGAGAATACTTTTACTATTTAAAGACAGAACTGAGTAATATCATAAGAAACTCTTTAATTATTTTTCTGTAATTCTTATAATCATCTTTATCAGTTCAAGTGTTGTCTTTTGAGATATATTCTTTTTAATAAAGAAGAAACTGATAAATTGATGTTCTAACTTATTTTTTATGAATTGTTTATATATTAATAATTTTTTTCACTTTGAAGAACTTTTTTATATTAATATTATTAATTATTTTGATTATCAGAGACTCTGAATAGTCATGATTAAATAAGTCAGACTTTTTGAGATATGATTCAAGTATAATAATACTGATAATAGAATGAATTCTGTAATAACTTGAGAAATCTAGTTTATATATAAGATTTTTGATTTTTTATTTGACTATAAACAGATCTGTGAACTGATTCAAGAACTTTCTGAATATTTTGAAAAAGAAAATAAAATATTTATGATATAATTATAAGAGTATCTTATCTTCTGAAATAAAATAAATGAACAGATGAACTTGATTATAAAATCTTTTTATAACTAGAGTTACTGAATTCAAGATCTTTGATATATTTATTCAGAGTTTGAAATTTTGTGTAGAATATGAAAACTTTAAAAAATCAATTAATATGTTCATAAGTATACTATACATGACTTTATGAAATGATTTTTTCATGACTGCAGACAGAGCAGTGTTGAGATATAGCTGTAAATAAAAAAAAAGTAACAGTCATGAGTATGAGTTCTTCAGAGTCATTATAAAATATTGTAAAATGATTTCTATTATTTAATTCATTCTTTTTCTTTGATTATTAATTTAAAAATGATATACTACAGAATATATGAAATTCATTTGAAGTGACTTGAATATCTCAGTTTATATAATACTTATGAATTTAGAGTCATGATTGTTTATAATGTATTATAAAATATTTTAATCAGTGATTTACAGTTGTTTAATCAATTTCTTAACTTATTATTCTATATTGTATGTTTCAAGACCTGATATCAGAGTGATCTGTTTGAAGAATTTACAGATAATAAACATGATTATATTAAACTCTCTTTTAAAAAGAGTAGTTATGAAATTTATTATGATTGTATGATAAGAGATATCAGATGTTTGAATCAGCTGATAGCTTTTATAAGATAGATGATGAGAAGTATGATTCATAATACAATTAAAACAATGAAAAATGAATTATTTGAGATTCTTTATCAACTACTTTATAAATAATTCATGTAAGTTATATCTTATTCTTTCAAATTCTAGATGAAGTGAGATGTGAGTCAATTAAAAGATATACTCAATGAGTGAAATTGATATATATAAATAACATTTGTTTTCAATAATACAGTATAGAAGATTATCTTATAATATATAGAAAAGCATGATTTGATGTTCATGAAGACAGTTCTGATTTTCATAAATTATAGTGATTAATTTCACAAGATAAGAGTTGTTAGAGTATTTTTCAAGAATTTTTTTATAAAATGAGAGAGACATAATTATAATTGAATCAGTGAAGTATATAAATAAAGAGTTCATGTTTTCATTATTTGAACTGTTCTTCAATGAGAGTATGATATCAGAGCTGATAAAGAAAGAGAGTTAAGAAAAAGTATTAAGAATTATATATAACTTATTTAATTTATAAAACATTTTTAGATTAAATCTTTGAATATACACAGTAACTTATATAAAATAAAAATTTAACTTATCTGTGAAAATTGTTTTCAGAGTGATCTGAATGACAATGACTATAATAAAAATATAATCAGTGTATATCATGATAAATCACTTTGATACTTTGATAATATAATGAATCTTTTGTAAGATTCACACAAGATAGACTGTCTTTAATTCAATTAATCAAAAATTTCTTTCTGTCTAAGTGAACAGATAGCTGAGAAATATGATTGACTCAATAAATAATAATAAGAGTGATTTTAAAAAATCACTAATTTTAAATATACTTCAGAAAAGTTTTATATAAAAGATTATAATATTAAAATCTTTTTTTTTACTTATATTATTATTAATGAAGATATGATAATCTGAATCTGTATGTATAAGATATAATTCTGTGATAAGAATTTTTTAAATAATATGAAATGTCTGTTATTTACTTTTAATAGAGATGATGAGTAGAGTCTTCTGTGTATACAATATTTTAAACTGATCTTTTATAGAAACTGACTTCAATAGTATTGTTTTTCTGACTTGAAGAGATTCTACTAATTTTGTATAATATAAAATGTATTAACAAAGTTATCTGATTAATTCTAGATAACTTTTCAACTGTTTAAATGTTTTTGAAAATTATAGAATGATAATAGCTTTTAACTTTTCAATTATGATAAACATTCTGAAGTCTGAGATCTTTTAACTAAGAAGAGTAATAAATGAAAACATTATATAGATCTTTTTTAAACTAAGTTTTACATTTAGATCTCTTAGATGATGAAAAAGCTATGTGAGATGAGTAACATAATTAACTAATATTGTGAAATATACTACTAGATCATCAATGTAAATACAAATAAAAGCACAGAGATCTCATAACTTATTATTCATTAAATATTGAATATATACAACACTGTTAATAAATTTCATAACATATATATTAAATATCTCTTGATCTCTATGAAAAATAATAGTGAGTTTGTGTCTATTCTCTTTCATTACAGATCATTGATAAAACATACTCACAGCATTCAGAACAGATATATATGCAATATCACAAATTTTAATAATAATATCTGTCTGATTAAGAATAGAATAGATATCTGATTCAACAACTACATTTAAGCCACAGACATTCATAACAGAATATTCTGTCATTGACTCTTCTACAGTAATGTTAATCTATCAGATATCATTATGATTATATTCTCAGGGAAAACTAAGTTTTGAATATCAAGAAATAACAATCTCTTCACTCATCAGGTTTTTCATGTGAATGTACGACAGAGTAGCATCTATGACATGAATCTAAGTCATAATATTGACACAGTTCAATTTGAAAAGATAATCACGATCATTGAAGAGATTCTGTTTATTTCTAAGATGAATTGAGATTTGAGTAGTTGTATGAGATAGTAATGTCATTCTAACTGAGATGAAAACTAAATAAGTTGATTTATGATATTTTTTTAATCTAATAATTATAATTACACTGATGTTCTAATAATAAGTAAATATCATTTTTTATTCTGAGATATTCAAGAATATTTCTTCTGAGATTATGTTGTCTATCTCAAGAAGAAGATTGACTTTTAATTATAATAGTAAATGAGCTTCAATCTGTAGATGAATAATAATGTGATATTCTGTTGATAGAATTGTGAGAAAATGTAGAGAAATTATTACTATTCTGTTAAACATATTTTAGTCAACTCTGTGAATTGAAATAAGAAGAGTGTGTTGAATAATAATATTAAATAACTAATTCTTTAATGATTTCTTATTAATTATAATTATAATATCATCTGAATCAAGATATATTTTCATGATTTTTTTGAGATCTTGTATGTATGCTTTGAGATAATATATTATCAATTGTGAAAGATCATCACTACTTTACTAGAGAAGATTGTATGTTTTGAATTAATTATTTATACAGTGTTCTCAATATAATAGATATCAATGTAATTGATCTTATCATATATATTCTAAATATGAGAGTGTAATTGAGTATTTAATTTAAATCAAGTATAATAGATAAAACAATCATTATTAAGCTCTAATTATTAATTATTAAGAGTTTCTTCTTCAGAAATGAAGAGAGAGTTGTCTATGAAAAATTCTTGAAATATCTTATATATATTCTATTGATATACTTTCTGTTTCATTGAAGAGAGAGTAATGAAATCTTGATTCTGATTATAATTATCTTTGATACTGATATTTTTATAATATACTCTTGAATTTTGATGATTATCTATGAGCTGCTGTTGAGAAGTTGATTAAAATCTGATGTTATTCTTGTACTAATTTGAGTTATCTCTGTAACTGAATCAATGATTGATTGTATCTGAGTTATTGAAATATAAATAGTAGTAGCTTTCTTGATATTATAAGTCTTCAAAGTTTACAATAATGAGAGACAAAAGCTTCTGTATTAATATAGAAAATAGAGATACACTCTTCTGATAAGTAATCTATGAAGTATATTACTACAGAACAGAATTATATTATAAAAAAATAAGAGTATATTACTATAAACTTTTCTATTAAGAATTATTTTGTAAGTTAAATTACTATTGAATATATCATTAAATCTTCAGTATTATTAAAATAATGATCTTGATCTTGAGATTCATACTATTTATTTCTAAGTAAGAAGATTATATTGTCTGTTCAGTGCAATATTTCTATATTTTTAAAATCTATCTTGATAGAATTGAGTATAATTCTGTCAATTTAACTTTTTTTTTTAAAGACTTTGAATAAACTTCTCTATGAATGTTTCAAAGCTTAACTCATTTATTATTAAACAAAGAAAAAGATTTAAATATCATTATAATTAAAGAATTAAAATATCTAAATCATTTATAAAGTCATATTACTTTACTTGAGTAATTAATTTAGTGATATATACTGTCATATTACAATCTCATTGAGTGTTTTAAATGATATAAATTATCTATTTAAACTTGACTAGAGTCTTGCTAGAGACTTAACAGAATCTCTTTTCTAATTTATTATAGATTACTTATATATCATTTGAGTGATTGATAAAGTCACAGTAAGTAATATTATTAAGTTTTATAATTCATCAAATATTGATACTATCTTTAAGACATAAGACAATATCATAACAGATTATCATTAAGTCTTTGATCTGTACAGTCACATAAAGATAAGTAGTAAATAAAAAAACATCTTGATAATATATTTTATTATTTTTATTAATAATATCATCATCTTCAGTTGTCTTAAGTTAAAAAATACTGATATTCATTATCTTTTAGTATACAGCAATCATTTAAACAGTGATTATAAAAAAGAGATCTTGAATAAAAAATTTATTATCTTTTTAATTCAGTTTTCAAAGAATTTAATTAAATATAAAGTTTAATACTTTCTATTAAACTCAGAAGAATATTTTAGAAGAGAAGTTTATTCTTAGTACAATTATATCTGACTTCTTATGAAAAAGATAATCAGTTATATTAATAGAAAAGAATCTTGAGATGAACTCAGTGAATGAGTCAGTGAATTTAATGAGTGTTAATATAAATTAATTAGATACTGATTGAGAGAAAACTATCTGAATCAATGAATTTTTTAAGAAATAATATATAATTAATGATTGATTTAATATAATACTCTTTGATAATAATTGACTTATCATTTCAATTATTTCTATATTAATGATAAGAAGAGAAGAGAGATTACTCATAGAGAAGAAAAAAGAGAAGAATAAAGAAAAAAGAAATATTAAGTTAAAAATAAAATTTATTTATCTTTGATTTTAAAGAACAGACAATCAATTTTTATTAAAAATAATTTTAATATATGTTTTTACACTATTGATATAGATAGATATAAATATAAGTTTTATAATAAGTTTATAAAGCTTTATCATCATTTTATTCAAACAAGAGTAATTAATTATTTAATTAAATAAATAAATAACATATTCAAAGAAATAAATAAATAATTCTTTCAAAAAATTAAAGAAAATGAAGATAGTTTTTAAATGACTTTATAAAGTTTGAAAATTAATAATAATAGCAGAATCAGAGAGAAGAATAAAGAGTATGAATAATGAGATTTTTTTTATAATAAGTATAAGTTTGTAATTTCAATAGATATAATAGATGAGAGTAAGAAAATCATCAATTAATTAATTAATTTAAAATTATATATTTGTGTGATAAGTCTCTATTTAATGAACTAGTAAAATCATTTCTTTGATTAGAAAAGTATTCATGTGATAAGTATCTCAATCACAGTTCATTTCTATTAATTATGAATGTAAATAACAGATTTTTCATACTCTTCACAATCAAAAAAGAAGAGAAGAAAGAGAGAAAAGAGAATAAAATAGAAGTAAGAGAATAAAAAACAGAAAAATAAAGAAAAAAAAAGAAAGAGAAGAGCTTTATACTAGTCATATACAATTAATTTCTTTAGTATCAGTAAAAACTGACTGATACTGAGATATATACAATTCTAGTAACTCTTATTATAATATATTATTGATTACTTACTCAATAATCAAATAAGATACATCTAATTATGAATAGTTCTGTAATTCTTACTAATTATATCAATAAAGAATTCTTTAAATCTGAGATGTGAAATTCTCAATATCTCTAAAACATGCTATCAAATGATAGTGAAAAGATAATACACAGTGAGCTCTATAACTGATTCAATAATAGTGAGTTAATTGATTTTCTATCTATGTGATGACACAGAGACCTAATCTATATATATAATGACAGCAGTACTGTGTAACAGACAGAGAAAGCAAAAGTGGAGCAGTGAGCAGAAACTATGAAAAGTTCATAGTCATGCTAGCTGTGCGTGTGTAGCCGTGTGTGTAGCATAAGATAATTGAAAACATCTACTCTCTTATATAGAAATTATAATCAATAGTAAAAAGTCTATAATAATAGAAATAAGTCTTTTTTTTATTATATAATTTCAATCTTGAAATCTTAGATTTTATTAAAAAATCTTGAAAGACTCTCACTGTGAGTAATTTAATATAAACAATTGAAAACATAATTAATAAATTTAAGAAAACTTATGAATAAATTGAAATATTAATAATAAATATTTAATAAAATTATAAAAATTAAGTAAATACTTATAAAAACTTAACAATATAATATTGAATTAAAGACAAGATATGATTAGATTTCAAAAATATATAAATAGATTAATTATTTCACATACTCAATTATTACTATATCAAGTATATAATTATAAAAGTTGTGAATAATTATAATTATTACTTAAACATACTTTTTGAAATATATAATATATTTTATATAAATCTTTTATACTCAGTTATCTCAAACTCATTTCTCTTACAAAAGATTAATAATTATCAATCACTCAGTATTATAGAGAAGAACAATGAGTTAGAATATAAAATTAAATCAATTATATATCACAAACACTGTAAATAATGTTAAGAATATTTTATTAAATAAGTAAGTTATAATTAATTAATATAAGAACTTATCTTCACTTTTAAAAACACTGTTATTCTAGATATTTATAATCAATCTCTTTCACTAATGAACATCTCTATTCTTAAGTAAGAAAAGAGTAATGTAGCAGACTAGTGCTTGACTCATTTATTTAACTTACACAATTAATTAAATCATTTAAAAAAGTTTAATTTCAGAGTCAGACTTTTTAAAAAATCATTCTTCTATCTGATCAGTGTTTACTATATTAATATATATTTTTATATTATATATATTTTATATACTAATGTTTTTTATACTCTTCTTTTTCTCTTTCTTCTTTAATTAATTCATTCTTTGTATTTAAAAAGCACTAGAGCTGTATTCAGTAATATACTTGTTATAAAATTATATAATGAGATTAGAGTATAATCATTAAAAGAGAAATAATGTCAAGAAAGTCAAGCTTTAAGTATATAATACTAAACAAAATCAAGCTCTAGATTTACAATACTAAGTAAGACTAAGCTCTAAGCTCACAATTCTAAGTGAAAATTATATATTAAGTTCATGTGATCACACTAGATCATGTCACAAGTATAAAATGAAAAAAGTAAAAAGTAATAAACATGATGACAAGAGTTCACTTACTTAAAATTAAAGTACAATAAAAATATTATTATAATAAAAAAAAGACAGAAAGTATACAGAATATAATATAATATATAAAATTATTTATTATTTAATTATCTAGAAACAATACAGAAATAACTTTAATAATATAATAAAAAGAAAAGAGAGATTTATTGAATAAAAATAAATATTTTTTTATTTTCTTTATATAATTTATAATAATTATAAAATCATCATAATTATTATATATAATTATTTAACAATAATATATACATTTTATTGTTTATAATTATATTTTTATATA
>LGUA01000071.1:0-38398 GCA_001660665.1 Emergomyces africanus | reverse complement strand
ACGATCAACAACATCGAAATACAAGTCCGTGTTAAGTTTCGAGTTATTTTTGCGCCCTTGCTACTAATTATAACGTTGATTTCCGCCGGTATCCTATCGTTCATTCAAAGGATTTCAACAGCTGATCACACAAAGAATGGGCATGGGTTTGGGGGTAAGCCCGTTTGTGTTGATAATGAATGTTACCAATTTGATACCCCCATGCTATTGCACCCCTTCCCCAGCAGCATAATGGGACGCCTATACTGCGTATAGAAAGGATAATTTTTGAGATGAACATTTTTTTTTTTAATCATGCTTGATTTGAAACTTCTCTGAATACATTCCCAGGGCCATTAAATCCAGGATCAAATTAATTAAACAATAGGTAGGATAAAAGGTTAATAGGCTAATCTATATCGTAGTCGCCGAACGTGCTCATAGACACATGCATACAAAAAAAAAGGAACAAACAAACAAACATCGTCGGCAAATCAGAAAATTATGCCGAAGATCCTGCCTGACGAACAAAAAAAACGAGGGCGCGGTCCAGCCTTACGTGGCCCTAGTGATTTGTCCAATAGGGGATATAACTTGAGGCTAGGGGGGGGGGGAGGGGGGGGCTCGTATATAGATCAACCCTCTGTTGCTACGCTGGATCACCTGCAGAGGTCTGCTAGAGTGCAACGTGCGAGCTTATGTCATGATGCTCCATTGGATTTGGATGGAGGCTTCTAGCTCGGGAAGGATGCGAATGCTTTCTTCATCATTTATGCATGCCTACGTTACTGTTTGGTTTATAAAGTACGGGAAAGAGAGAGAAAAGATAGAAGGGGGCAAAAAAAAAAAAAAAAAAAAAGGGTGAGAATAAAGCACGAGGTGATATGGGTGGGGTTCAATGTTAAGTTATATTCGGTAGCTGGTATGCGACGGGCAAAAGGTTTCATGGTGTAGCGCAGAAGTTCATCAAAGGCTTTTGAAAAACATTTCTGTTGGTGCAACATATGCACGTAGTATATACGTCGATTATCACGACAGGAACAAGGAACACATACTATTACTAACACTAAATAGATAGCAGTGAACAGAGGCGTGATTGTGGATACAAATGCAGACATGAAAGTGCTATACATATCCTCCCCCCCCTGTATCTTCCTACCTAACTAAGCTGACCATTTTAAATTCCACTTACCTCTTCCAGTGAAACCGCCGTTCTTCTATCCGCTCAGAACTCGCCAGTTTCAAGCACGATGCCTACCTACATCAAATTCCTGATACCTTCACGCTCGCTTAAGGTTAGCCAGTGATCCCTGCTTAAGATATAAAAACTTGGTAGCACGCAATTCCTGCTTTTTGTCGCGAACCTGGTTCGGCAAGTTACGGAGCATGGCCTGAATTGGGTCACAGTGGGAGTCACTTTGGACACGGAGTAGTAGATGTTATACGCAGTAATAACTGATGCATGGCTTGGCGGTGCATGTCATCTCCGAGAAGATGGTCTGGTCAAGAGTGATTGTATGGATGTAGAAGAAATGGCTGCAACTGCGCAGCAGGGTGAATTCAAGCATCTGCGGAAGCTGCGCCTTTATGGTTAGTCCGGTTGGGGCATTTCGGAGATCGAGGAATTTGAGAGAGTTCATGATGGAGAGTTGGGACACAGCAAAGAAATGGCATAACTCGAAATATACTAGAGCTTGTTCAACGCACCTGAGCAGAGAAACACCAACGCCTGGGTTCAATTTTTTGGTATTAAGGATTCAAACGGTTGAAGCTTTTCCGATTTTGTAAGAGGTTAGATCCTGAGGATAAGTTTGATTAATGCTTATAGATTCAAAACATCACAGCTAAGGGGAGAAGAGAGCCGGGAGCTTTCTTCCGTTTTCATAGATCCTTTTTGTTGGAATCAAACGATCAACAACATCGAAATACAAGTCCGTGTTAAGTTTCGAGTTATTTTTGCGCATCATGCCTGCTTAGACACAAAATCAGATACCCAATATCCTTAAACTGAATCTTGACACTGAAAATGAAAACCCCCTCAGCCCCTAGATGGGCCTCAGGTCCCACCCACCTGTCAGCCCAATACCCAGGGCGTTCAACCAGATTCTTAGGTGCCGACCAATCCAAAAACTCTTGTTTTTCTTTTCTTTTCTTTTCTTTCTTTCTTTCCTTTCTGGGGGATTGATACTACTGGGGTATCAAATATCCTTTGGCTGTCAACAAAGAGCTGAACTGGTTTAATGATGCTGATATAAATTGGCGTCATTTTCTAGCACCTTGAAGGTTTGTTTAAGCTCACTGCCTCGCCCCGAGTTTGGATAAATCGGCAAGCTGAGCACCCTCATGGCTGAGGCTTGAATATGGAAGGTTGCTTAGAGGGTGGTGGAGCCCCCCGGTTCATCGTCTTTGCGACTGAGCCTGTCCTTGGTTTGTTTTGCTATGATATTAAATTGGGAGTTTATCCACAAGTATCAACAAAAACGGGCATGGACCATCAATTTGCGACGTACACGGAACTTAAGGTTGTTTTCGAGGGGATCTGATCTCGTGGTAAACTTGCCAACAACCTCAGGGTTACTCAATTCGATATACTCAACGACTTGGTGATCAGATCGATAACGTCCGAATTTGCTCGCTATCAAAATTGGGCTAAGTCTGTTCGCCCCTTTCGGCCTCCTCGAGCGGGAGTCAGCATGAGGATTGAATTTTACGTTGCCTTTCTCAACCGTTTAGTTTTCTAGTGCATCCTGTTCAGTGTAGTGATCCATCTCCAAGTCACCTTTCGCAATGCCGTGGGCAGAAATATGGCCATATCTGAAGACCCCAAAGTCCCTGGCCGGGGTACTGGATACAACAAAATATTACTAAATATTACTAATAATATACACACTCAGCAGCCCCAGCACTAGGGTAAGTAGTAGCTTATGAGTAGAGAATAGGTTAGGGTTAGGATTAGATGGCGTAATGGGCGAGAAGTATGGAGTATGAAAAACCATCATCACAACCTTGAAAGAGCAGTCGGCAGGTGGTTGGAACACGCGAAGGGGTTTTTCCAGCCGGAATCGAGACCCCAGAGACCAGCACCGATTGGCATTAAACTAAATTACAGAGAGAGAGACAGTGAAGAGGATAAACTTTTAAGGAGCAGCGTAATATTCCTCTTGACGAGTTGGTATCATCACGTGCACACTATAAACGGACTCATCCAACCTTATCTTCCGTCTCTCGCTGGCTCAAACCTCCCCAAGCGCAACCCAACACCCATCAAGCCGCAACAATGAGCGCTCAGGCATACTATGAGCTTTATCGCGGCAGCAGGTACTGCGTGCCACAGATTTACTTTAAACAGGAGGAATATAGACTAACAAACCTTTCTTTCTCAGTATTGGCTTGTCCCTCACGGATACTCTTGATGACTTGATCAACGAGGGGCGAATCGAACCTCAGCTTGCAATGAAGATACTGTCAAATTTCGATCGCGTCATCACAGAAGTCCTTGCAGATAAAGTCAAAGCTAGGCTCTCTTTCAAGGTAAAGTTACCTCTCCCGCTTCTGGTGGCGTATGTCTCATCTTCGCGTTGGCATTCTTTCGCTGATATTTGGATATTTCGCTTGAAGGGTCATTTGGATACGTATCGATTCTGCGACGAAGTCTGGACGTTCCTCATTAAAGATGCTACCTTCAAACTCGATAACCAGACCACCGTCCATGCGGATAAGGTGAAAATTGTGAGCTGCAATAGCAAGCGACCGGGTGAGGTATGAGCTCATATAGGAGCTAGGTGTGGTCTTTTTTGAATCTTTGCAACATCATATAGGAAGGCGCAAACTGGGTTCCGGATATTCCCTTGTGCAAATCTTGATGAATGGGAGCAGGCTCTTGTATTTTTGAATTTACAGATGAGTTTATGGGCTGGGGAGTTTCCGTTATATTGAGACTTTAGAAGACTAGCACAACAAGCTGAATGGCTCGTGCCCAATGATACCACGAAAATTTTCCGTCTGACTACCTTCTTTCTGTTCCACCCATCCTCTTTTCCTATTGCGAGGTACACTATATGTAGTAGCCCATACCAGGAGATGGATTGTACCTCTGGCTTTTCCCCTGTTTTTTTCTCACGCAGTGCTAGCACGGCTCGGGACGAGGCCCGATGTTACCATGTTCTCCTGTTTCTTCGTGCTTTTCCAGTGAACAAAATGCAGAATAGTTCTTTATTCTCTCGGTGGGAAAATAATACTACTCCATCGTCATTCAGAGTTCCAAGGTTATTTCCAGAGGGTATTAAGGTTATACGCTAGGCTTATTATAGATTAGAGCAAATGTTGACCCAACCCTCCTGTGCTCAACTCCAAGCAAGCCTCATTCCAACCTACAACATGGAACCCGATCCCGTTGCTGTTCGAACACATAGGCGATTATTTATGTAGTTGGGATAGACGCCGTTCATGTTGTCACTGCCGTTGAGCGTCTGCTGACGACATGATAATACTTCTACGGAAACTAAGGAAACGACTGCACAATAGTACGGAACTTGCACTGTGAACTTTGAATCAAAACTGTCCTCCACGGGGCAGCATCATGCTCTAAAATCACACGGTCCTAGAATTCAGAACTACTCCGGTTGTTTCCTGAGCAATATGCCTCGGACACTGCCATGGCATGTCAACGATAAATCGAGGAAAAGCGCCACACCGACTACGAGCGGTTCCAAAAGACACTCAAAGTCGACATTGTCAACTTCAGCGGAAGCGTGTAATTTGCCAACGCCTACAAGTACCCCACGCCAGCTTGGTATGTAACCACCCACCCTACCGATTTCTTTAATCCGCGTTGCTAACTGAATAGTGCGAACTCCTTCTACCTCCCCACCATGTGAAGCACCACCGCCCGTTGAGTTAGTGTTTCATCATCCTACAGGTGGTACTAATGTCTAGCTAGCTAACAATGCATAGATTCATGAACGAAGGCTTAGAGAACGATGATCAGTATATTATGGTTGAAGACGAATTTCTTGCAACCGCACAGACCTTTACTCGCCATCTGCACCATGCCGAATATGTGCGTAAGAAAAACGAGGCAAAGATTCAAAACGCCAACGCAATCAGAGGTTTAGCTCATCCAGGCGCTAAAAGCACCATGAGTGCTCAAGATCGGAAGAAAATGGAGTCCGAAGAGAACCTAGCCAAGCAAAAGGCTGCTCTGGGCGAATTGAAACGGGTTGCTGGTCGACCCCCCGTCGACTCTGAAGTTGAGGACGAAGGTATTGAAAGCGACGAGGATAAAGATGATGACCCTTGGGTCGGGACGTCGTTGCAGAATTTGATGACGCATCAGCTAAAGCACCAGTCCTTGGTCGGTCTACACGGGATCAAATCTACTACTCGGGCCGCATTGGGGTTTGCGAAGGCTCCAGGTGGTTTACTTGGACGAAATGCTAGCAGCAACCAGCAGGGGCACTCCACGCCGACCCGGGGAGCGGAAGTTGACCCCTATATTGTTGATGATGATGAAATGACGACGGAGGACGATGATGATCTTGATGCCCAACCCCGGCGGTCGAAATCAGTTCAGATCTCAACCGCGAAGCCAGGGCCTCGGAGCAAGACCCACACAGCAGTACCACGGGCTACCAACACAAAAGTACAAGCAGTGGCAGGATCTGATCCTCGAAGGAAAGCAAACCTATTTCACGAGCTGGGCAACTTGAAGAAGAACGAGCAGCAAACCACTTTTGCTCCCCCGAAGCGAAGTAGAATAATGAGTTTATTCGATGACTCAGATGACGAACAAACAACCAAAATGAAGAAAAATGAAGGCAGCAGTAGTAACAAACACCAAATCCTCAAACGATCGCCATCGAAAACAGCATCCAATAAACGCCCTGAAAATGATAGAATATCCAAAAAAGCCCGCCTCAATGAAGTGCCCACATTTTTGTTATGAGGCGCGCATGAACACAAAAAGTAAATTCCTTCTCTCAAATATGAAAATCTTTCATTAACGTCGTATTCCAGGCCCAGTTCGTTATATCTGAAAATTCACGATGAGGGAAACATCTTGCATCGTTCCTCCAAGCCATAAACCCGATTCGTCATCCTGATAACATATACCATTTTCGTAGGGTCTCGTCGATGGTAACAATCGTTTATATACGTTGCCGCAGCAGTCGTAAACGGACCCCGTCCGTATTTTCGGCCAACTTCTCCTTCAACATCTTGGCTTCATGGTAAAGCTTGTCTCGCTTCGAGACGTGATAAAGCGCGCTGGAGTCACTTGGTGTTTCATCTGACAAAGCGTCTCTGTACCAGTGGGTTAGCATTTAGTAACTCATTGAACAACAAGTGCCATGGCATTGTTGCAAATAACCAACTCAACGGGGCCGACATACTCTTTGTCATAATGAGGCATCGTGAATTCGACTCGCCTGAAATCCGTTGGATGACCCTAAGATTGAAGGAACGGATATGAGCATGAGACCAGATCCACCAAGACACGTTGTCAGCACTCACAATCACCAATCGCTTTGAGTTATTTCGGCGTCGTCGATGAATGGATTTGATCCATGGCACTAATCCCCCAAAGCAGTCCATAACGATCGTGTAGCTCTATTCAACAGTATGGCACAGAGCCTATGCGATGGGTTGAGCAAGCCCAAAGCGACAAATTTTCTTTTTTCGGCGGTTCGAAGAGGAAGAGACGATTGAGATATTATGAAAGGAGCAATTTTAGGGTTGGTTTAACTTTTGCCGAGTTATTCAAACTTGGCCAGTAAAACCACCCAAATAAAGTAACAATGGGCCTCCGAAGGAGAAGAAGGCAAAGGGCAAATCAAACTATATTGGTTCGGTATTGTTAGGACAACGAAACAATATAAACACTCGGAAAATAAATGCACAAAATATATACTGACAAAAAAATAATAATAAAATAAATCCAATGTTGGGGTTTGTCAAACAAAGCCCAAGACGCGAGGAGAAAAAACAAAGATCAGGTATACAATCTCAAGTAAGACAATGTAATGCAACAATGTCCTGCCCGTTAAGAAAGGAAATGTCAAGCAAATTCGAATTCCAAAAAAAAATAGAAAAATAGAAAAAGCAGAAAAAGCAGAACTGCATGCAAAAACTGGAAAGCAAGAAGAGGTTCGAATGGAAGAGGGGAATTTTCGTAAGATAAAACGAATGTGCTGAAACACACGATGGCCCGCCAGAGGCAAGGGACAAGGCAGGGCACGAGGCGCTACGCAGCGTACATCCTCGCCAGAGTATTATTGCTCTGACCGCACCGCACCTCTTGTCCCCTGTATGACCAAGCCTACTACTAATTCATATCTTGATGGGGAAAAAGCGCCAATAATAAATTGTAATTGAATTATTTGGCGACGTTGAAAGGTCCAATCTACTGCGTAATCCTTTCTAAAAGCCCCAGCAACCAGCAGCACCGAAAAGAAGGGGGGCCGCTGTCAGGCAGGCGACAGGGTTTTTACTTCAAGTTTGTTAGCTGCGTCAGAGCTGGCTGGGTTATGGTTGGCCAGTTACATCTCGCATGAACTTGCCTGTTTCCCGCCAACAACTCGAAGACCTGTTTAGCCAACCAGCAGTGTTGGCTTTTTTTAGATCGTTCAGCATTGGAACGTGGATGGTCAGCACATCAGGAACAGGAACAGGACCTCAGCGATGGTACTGGTGGGCGTGCGTGGCGATGAGATCGCTGACACGAGAGATGATGCGACGCGATCCGGCATTGATAAGAGAATCCGAGCCCAACAAGGCTGTGTAGTAAATATATAAATCTGTGGCATAAAGCGAGCCTTTGTTTATTCTTCGTGTTCTGCTGCTGGCTTTTCTTTTTGTTTCTGTTACAGAAACAGAAATTGCGCGCATCCATAGTATCAAATAGTACTCTGCTGCAATACAGGCCTAGTCCAGGTTTTGTTTTGGGCTATGGAGTAGGCACAGTACGGAATGTCCAGGGAATCGAAATTTGCGACGGACCACATTTTAGAGCTCTTATTTATTTGAGAAGCAAGCTGATGGCACCAAAGCAAGCGCTGTTTGGTCTCCAAAGTTGAGCAATAAGCAAAAGGCTGGAGCGGCTCAGTAAAACGTTTTTGTGGGATTGAAGGTATTTCGTGATGATAATCCAAGCAAACAGCAAGTTACGTAGTACACAGTAAAAGCGCGTTGAAAGATATCCCCCCATTAGCGACATTTTAGTGAGCTGTCAGCAAATAGGACACACCATTAAGGGCGGGGGCATTGGCGCGTTGTTTTTATCAGCGCAACATGTCAGATTCTAGCACCAAATTTCTGGGATTTGATCGATTTTTCCCCTGCACTTTCTTCCAATATATATACCAAGAACTTCGCTCTCCAGCACTATCCCAGTTAACCAATCTTCCAGGCCACCCAGGACTACTTAAACTACTGCGTACTGCGTTAAGTCCATGCAATCTGCAGTATCATGGATGCTGAACGTGCAGTATGTCCAGTACAGAGTACATACCAGCGCCAAGGACCTGCAAAATTCCCCTGACATGACAACCCACTTTTCATTTTCTTTCCTCCCAACGTGCTGAATCGTTATTCTCAAAAACTGTTATATTACCACCTCTTGGGTTGGCTAATTTCCCTTTCGTTTGCTACGAAGAAGTTTGCAGTTTACTTCATTTAGAGACCTCGAAGGTTCCCCAAAGCAATATATATAGTACTATTTGCTGAAAGAAAATTCTGGTGGTGGATTTACTCTTAAAATTGGGATATGATTGAGCGTGTGCGCCCCGGAGCACGGAAACCCACCTAGAAGGCTTGTTCAGGAATTGATGACGGTGCTTGAACGCAGTTGGTAGCAAGCAAACGGGAACCTAGGTGGCATAACCCGTGGGGGACTCGAAAAGGGTTTAAACAAAAGCCCCACCAGATTCGGTTGGTTAGGTGTCTGTTGAGCTGGTAATGATATGATTTGGCTCAATATAATGAATGCCCTCTCGCCTCTGCAGGTTAAGCAGTCAATGGAGTTTTTTGAGATTGTATTCGCGCCCTCCTATATACTGGTTTGCAGTGAAATGTGGAGAAGACTGGACGGGCTTCGTGCGATTGGTACAGGAGTTAGGCACGTGCATAATGCGCGAATCAAAAATATTGTGAAAGGAAATATTTTTTATAAAAAGCTTCTGGAAAGATATGCACTGGTTTCCAAAAATAGCATCTATAAATTGTCCCTACCTCACAGATTACATCCGCCGTAGTTTATAATATCATTAAAATGACACCGTGGTTAGAGGGACATGAAAACACTAATATATATATTTCAGCGTGTTTATTATTTTGGATAGTCCTTCAAATGGAAGCTCTTCAGTTTCACAAACTGGTCAAACCCGAACCTGCTCAACGTCACTCCACGCCCAGAGTTTTTCCATCCCGTCCACGCAAGGTCCTATTGTATAAAGTTATGTTAGAGAAATTTTTTTTTTCTCTCAATATTTTGTCTTGTAAAGTTGATAAGGGCATGGGAAAGACTATTTCCCCCGTTCTCATATTGTAATCCACTTACCGGACTCGGATAATCTGCTCTGTTGACGAAGACTGTTCCTGCTTCAATCTGCTCGATAAGTTTCTCGGCTTTAGAAAGGTCCTTTGTCCATACACTTGCTGTCAGACCCAGGTCGCTTTGATTCATTAATCGGATGGCCTCAGCGTCATCTTTCACTTTGGTGACAGGTATAACAGGCCCGAATGTTTCTTCTGTCATCACTTGCATTTCATGATTCACACCGGTCAGCAGGGTGGGTTTAACAAAATTCCCAGCCGGGGGAAGGTTGTCAAAAGTGGGGTTCGAAGGTGTCTCATCCACGGCTCCCTTATTGAGAGCATCTTCAATCTGTGCCAAAATAGTCTCTTTTGCCCGCTTCGAGATTACTGGGCCGATCTGCGTCTTCTCATCAAATGGATCGCCCACGCGGTAGTTGCTTAGGACTTCTTTGCCTCTTGGATGAAATCATCATGGATGGATTCATGGACGTATACTCTTTCAATCGCACAACAGCTCTGGCCACTGTTGAAAATGGCTCCGTCGATAATCTCTTCTGCTGCCCATGCGAGGTTGACATCGTTTCGAACATATGCCGGGTCGTTTCCACCAAGTTCCAAACCAACGTTCACGATTCTATCCGCAGCCGCTTTCTGGACAGCTAAACCACCTGCAACAGATCCTGTGAAGCAGATGTGGTTAATAAGAGGAGATCGAACGATTGACTCAATGTCAACAGGAGAGCCGCAGTGGAAGTGCTGTAGAACATCATGCGGTAAACCAGCTTCATAGAAAATGGAGGCGATTCGTTCCGCAACAGTTGGCGTCTGTGGAGAGGGTTTCAAAATAACAGCGTTTCCAGCAAGGAGTGCGGGAACCAAACTATTCACTAGGACTAGGTATGGATACTATAAAATGGGTCAGTCAACAAGCGACGGAAAAAATACATCGAAGCAAAAGAGTATAGAGAAGTTCACAAGGTCCAGTACATCCTGTATATAGTATATATATTAAAAATATCGAGGGCGTAAGAACATGGGTCCCAAATCGACACTTACGTTCCATGGAAATATGATTAACACAACCCCAACTGGCACTTTTTTAATATATCGTTTAAACCCAGCCTCCGCTTCCGTATCTATAGTCCCTTCATCTCCCAACACGGTGGAGGAAGTTCGATTCAAATACTCCCCGCGCTTGATTGCCGTTGCAATTTCGCCGCCAGTGTATGCGATCGGACGGCCCATCTGCTCCGTTACCTCACGAGCTAGGGCATCCTTCTGCTTTGCTAAAAGTCCAAGAGCACGGGCAACAATTTCTTGGCGCTGGCCCAGAGTGGTTGAGCAAAAGGAGCGGAAAGCATCCTGCGCTTTTTGCGGCAAAGCGACAAGCTCTTGTTTGGATACCGCTGGTCGGGTGATGATAGGATCGTTTGTAATTGGAGAAATCGTCGTCAATATCTCTGAAGCCATTTTTACTGCTAAGGTCGCTGATATTGTTTAGATCTACTCCGTACCCCTGTGGGCTTTCGGGAGTGGCTTGATAGTTGACTGGTGGGGTTCGTTGAGCTGCCACTGAGCTGCCACAACTGATAAGAGGAGGCACAGGCGTGGATTTCGGGGATGTCGATAAAGCTAGTAAAAAGTAGGGATGATATAGCAAAGAAAAACGAGGCTTCAAGATAGCATTTCTTTGAAGAAATCTTAGAATCGCATCGAATAAAGCGTTCAATTATTCCTTTTGTGAACATACTACCTGCAGTACTACTCCGTACGGAGTGCTGAGTAGTACGTCAAGTGAACATTCTTGGCACGGCTTGCCGAATATCATGTGACAGGTTGTGTAATTACGGAAAATACTAGTGTCTCAAAATACATGGTTTGTAAAATCAACCCACTCTGATATCAGTCTAGCGCCCGCATTGCTTTTAAACTCTAAAAGGAGCAGGTCAACAGAGTCCATTCACTTTACAACAAATAGCTCCGACACCATGTTCCCAGTTGGCCAAATAGTTTACTAATCTTCCTGCTCCTCCAAGCTTTCTCCAGCTTCCCAATTGACGAACTGATTATTTTGCACTATAGCGTTGTATGTCTTCTTGCTCGCAAACCTCCAGTAACTTCACATCCGCTTAAGTGTTTCTCAAGATTCATTACTGACTATTTGGATGTCTTCAAATATAGCCAGTGCTAATCTGTTCAGTAGGGTTTGACCCGCCTTTGATCCCTCCGAGATATGAGGCAGACGGACGTCCAGTCTCGCCATGGCTCTTGGATATATCTGAGCTTGCTATGCGCTGAGTACGAACTATCCCCCGCCTGCTTTTTTGATGACTGGTTTCATTATCTTCTCGAGCTCGGATCTGAGTTGCTGTGATAGCCTGATAGATCCAATGAGCACGCATAGGGCTCCCTTAGGTGCCATAGCTGGGCGGAGTCTAGCGATTTGTGATATGGCCGCATCTCTTTTCACCAACTCATCCAGCACTCGGCCTTCGTTTCCTTCAAGCTTGGTCAGACTTCGCTTTCTTCTTTTGCTGTAGACGAAAGGTCTGGTGTTTTCAGAACTAGTTTCCTCCAATGATTTTTACCGGAATGTTCCCAACCAGGCACTCTGGTGTTTCCAGTGACGGGATCCATCGTGTGTGCTTCTCCGTTAGCGATTTTCTTCGAGGGCTTAGATGGCGATATCGGCATTGACTCGTCATGGATTTCCAGATTTTTGATCTCTTGAATAATTGTGGAAATCTCTCGATGCCGTTTTTTAAGCTGCTCATTTGACATTAGACATCTGCAGTGTTGTGCTCTTAGTTTATGAGCGCTGAAAGCCATGGGCGCAACATATTAGATGGGAGACAGGCTTACGAATCACACTTATGGCATGCCCCTACGTGAAACATCGTTCTGTAATATCGTATGCAAACTTCAGCGTGGATGCCATAGCATGTCCTTCTAGCCTTGGGGCTGTTGAGAGTTGTACCGCAGATGCCACATCCATGGGCTGTTTTAATTGGAAAAATGTCAGTAGGTCGTTGGACACCTGTTCTCTGAGGCTTCTGTTTGCTACTCACACAGCCCAGGAGAGGTTTCCCATTTAACGTCACCCTTGTTAAAGCTGAACTCCATAGAGAATGCTATTTTTGTGAGAGGTTTCTATAAGAATTTTTGGTTGTTGTGTTGTGGGTTGGAGAATGGCTTTCGAGGTTAATAGCGTCATAGGAGCGATGCGGCGACATTTTCTTCTTGCCAATAACAGTTGAGGAACTGTGTCTAGGTAAGAAACGTATACTGCACATTTCGAGATATATATGTCAAGAGCCTCGCAATGAACATCCCGCATGGCTGATTTGGTCCCTATCCTTGAGGTTCCACAGCTCATCGGAACTCTCCATGTTCCCAAACAACCCATTGTATTCAATGGTGGTCAACATCTGTAGCCTCAATATTCACCGGGAGGGTTATCGAAATGCGGGTGAATCCGCACCATATGTGATCAGGAAATTCGTGTTCGCCCCATTATATCCAGCTGGGATGGCTTTGTTCCAGCAGTTTATATCGAGGAGGATACTATGATCTGGTAGACCTTGATTCCCTGTGGTTTCATTGAGAGGAATTTTCTTGTGCATTAGGCGCTCCCTACGCACAAAATACCAGTTTCCTTTACTCCTTTGAAACCAATATATCAGAAGCAGCGTCGTGTTGTATTATAGGAGATTTAAAAAAATCGATCCCTGTATTATCGATCACCTGGGGTTTTACAGTGGCACATACAACAAAGGCGATGATCGAAAAATTTCTTTGATTGCAGGCTCGGGCAGGTCTGGTACGCGCACAAGCAAACAGACATAGTGAGAGTGAAAGGCAAAATTCTTTTGAACGCCATAACATTCCAAGACAATCGCCTATAAATTCGAATTGTCTGGATTCCCTTGGTAGAAAACGGGAGGCGGGTTTTGCCCCTGCACCCCTTGCGCGAAAACAGTCCATTGGGTCTAAGATATAAAGCACTTTGAGGGTTGAAGATCACCTACCTAACTATTTAAGCACCGCACAATCGATTATGCAGATTCTGTTTGTCCAGTTCAGATCATATACTTCATGTCCCGGTCTCTATTCCACCAGAGTTATCTAGTTACGGTAGGGACAATCATTCTCTGCAGGCCGTTAGATCGATGACCAGGTAGTCAAAAAGAGAGAGAATGCAATGCTGGCGTCAATGGTGAAAGCGGAGCGAAAGTTATCGACGTATTTCAACTCTATATTATGTCATGTACGCAGGCAAATATTAGCCAGCAGGAAAAGAACGTAAGCGTCAAGAAAAAGTATAGGAGCAGTTTAAAAGCGCAACTGTCTAGTTGAGTGCGAACGTTAGCAGCACAATATAACCATTTGAATGGCATTTTCTTTTTTTTAACTTAATATATCCCCAACGATAACTGATTTTCTAAGAGCAATTCCGGAGCCCGAGTAGCACCGCGGAGTTCTACAAGACTGAGCAAATGTCAGAGACCATGCACAGGGATTGAAGCTATCCTTTGTTTTTAGTATATCGAAGATGCATTCCAGTTCTTCTATTGGTGGTGCGGAACCCTGGGCCCGCTAGAATGAGAATGTCAGCTCTACTGCGTAGGAGTGGGTATATCATGACTCAGATGGGCAGTTTACGGGGAACACGAGCGAAGGATCCTAATATTAGATGTGAGATATGGAGATGTTTGCACATGGCGTTGTTTGACAGCTCCCAACAAACAGTGCAAACGGCGCAAAATTGGCCAAAACAGCCTTGGAGGCCGGCTGACATGGCCAAACAGAGCAAACAATACAAACAGCTCGGACGCGGAATATTTAGCCTCAACCCTTGTGCGCGCTGCCTCAACGTCATCCATTGATGTTTATGTTTATCCTGCTAGCATCTATCCCATCTCCCCAGGTGGCAGCGGGATATCGAACGACCGGGAAAAGCAGAGAAAATAATATATTTTCGGAATGCAGCACTTCACTTGGGGCGAAACGAGAACCATAATCCACTCCCCTGACTAGTTCTGTTTAATTGATCCCTCCCCCCCTTTTTACTAATCGTTTGCAGCTGGGCAAAGTTGATGAGAACTTGAACATTTCCGCCCTACGTCATTGGCGCGGAGACAAGCTTGGAATCATATCCCGATAGACAGCTCCAGCCGTTGGTCTGGTCATAGTACCCATCATTGGGGCCCGTTGGGTTGCTCGGAAAGGTCCAGGCTCAGGACGTGTTTTTCCTGAAAAATTATCGGTGAATCGGTACAAAAGCAAGCTGATAGTCGACCACACCACCAGGGAGGCCGGCGGTTTTGACTCCGATATTCAGGCAACAACCCCAATTCCACACCAGATTACACATCAGTTTGCGGACCGGCGGCACATGTCAGAAGGAGTTCTCACGTTGACAAAGCGCTCAATATCACAATGCATGTAGCTACCTACGGTGGTTCCAGCTGTTGATCTTGTAGACTACTACCTATATACATATATATACCGTGTGCCAACCAAGGCTACCAAAAAAAAAGGTATGGCGAGGTGAAAGTAAACATAACTGGAGGAGATATACGGGAAGAGGGCCAGGGACCCAGGGAAGGCGGAGCGGACGGTGGAAGAGCGTAGGTACAACTTTCCGCATTTTTTGATCGGAGATTTTATCAGGGCACGGGAAAGCAACAAACGAATGACAGAACAAATGAAGTGGTTCTTGCATTGCACAATGCAATCACATACGATTATGTAACTACCCAGATGATGTCCTGTTCATGGCTCCAGCAGCAATTTAAAATCATATCCCGATCTCTTTTACTTCCCCCTGTTTCCTTTCTCTTTGGCATATATTGTTGATTCAGGCGCTAACTGTGCCATATAAAGCGCAACTACCTCCTCATCAAATCCATCCTCAGTTGTCCAAAATCTACTCAGATCGCTGCAGAATCAACAGGGAAACCAGCGGCCCGGGTCAGAAGCGGCTGAGGACCCGTTCACAACACTGTCAGAGCTATTTCCCCCATCGTCAACGCTCCCCCTCATCGAATCAGCGGACGCCCAAACAGTCGACCACTTGCTTAGCTTTCTCCCTACCTCACTATTATTCCTTGCGCAAACTAACGTCGATGAAATACCCAGCAACATCGAACCAGGCTCCGAACCTGCAAAAGCCGCCATGCAGGCCCTGACTCTTGAGCAGAAAAGAGATATCCTTAGGAGGGTTCTACGGTCCCCACAATTTATGCAGAGCCTTGGTAGTCTTACTGTTGCACTGCGTGATGGTGGACTACCCAGTATCAGCGATGCGCTCAACATCAAAGTGGAAAACGGAGGGTTTATGCGTCGTGGTGGGGTCCCGCTTGGAGGAGGAGATGCGGTTCGCGCATTTCTGGAAGGGGTCAAGAGGCATGCTGAAGCAAACGAGCAGGGCGGCCAAGACACGATGGATACAGACTAAGGAATTAAATACACAAGTAAAATGATACGACTCGCTACCTCGCGTCTACAAGCGTATATTGTCTCTACAAAAGAAGTGAGAATGATAAGTGATCCAAAAGGATTTGAACTGGTTGTTCTTAAAACCACCGAAAATTCCTCGCCTCAAGAATCCGGAAGGGCAGTACTCAGTACTCCGTACGGCGGGACGAATTTACTTCATATGCAAAACTACTAGTGGTCACAAGGGTTAGGTTACGACAGTACAGTACAAGTACATACGGAGTACATGATTCGTAGCTGTAGGCAGATCGATACGCTAGAAATATTAATAGCATCCGGAACCTAGGAGGTAACTGATCATGGTCATGTGATCATATTCATGTTCAGCCCGTTCCTGAGCGGGCTCCAGCTCTCAGCTTTTTTGTCTTCAAACTTGTTTGGGGTACCTAGGTAAAAACCTTGTCGGCAGTGGAGAGCCGTGGTACTGTGCAACATCAAAGAGAAAATAAACACGTAGTTCATTTTGAAAATATGTTCATAGGAAGTTGGGGCGACAAAATCGTATTAGTACTGTACTTTCAAATTATTTACTTTTTTACGTCGGCTGGCCCGTTGGTGTGGTGCAAAGCCACATTTTGCTTGATGCCTGGAGCAGCAAAGGACAGGATCTGCGACACGTCAGCCTCACCGGCTACATTAATAGTTAACTAGCGGTTTAATTTGGGGACTGAACAACTGCTTACTGTGGATACGCTGTAATGCTCGTGTACAGTACGGAGTACGGAGTACATACAGTAAATATGCTTCAGCAAGGTGTGTATTGGAAAAACAATTTCTAAATTACAATCATACAGCAAAGCATCGCGCGCGGGTGGGACTCTGGCATAATATTTATTCACCCTGAGGACAGTTGACTTAATTCCCCAGATGTCGCCTGTTCTCCCTGAGCTGCTAACAGACGAAACAATCCAGGAATTCCCATGAAGCAAGGTTGAATGACTGATCTTGCTGATGAAAATCCCATCCCACCCGTTAATCAGGAACCAAGACGACTTCAAGCCACAGGGGCACCAATAGTATCTCCGCTGTTAGATATCATCTAACTGACTGATATCGCCGCCGCCTCTCGCCTCCCCCCCCCCTTCCCCTCCTCCAACCTAACATCAGCCGCCCATCATTTCTATTCGTGCGCGGAACCAACTTGTGTTGCTGCTCATTTTGCGCTCGGAGGCAGTGGTGTGGTGTCTTACTGCGACGACAACATAGCTTGTTTTAGGGACTGTTCAAAAGTCGTCGCTTCATCTACGTTTTTGAGAGATGTCCGCTTTCCGATAGCCAACGCCAATCAGCATGGCGTCGCCAAACAACAACCACCACAACCACCACCACAACCACCACCACAACAACAACAACAACAACAACAACAACAACAAAAACAACGACAACGACAATTATGACCCACGGATTTATGACCCCGGGTCACTTCCCGTTAACCAGTCGATCCCCTTGCAAGATCTCTCAAGACCCCCGGATATTGCGACGGCAGGTGCACCAGAGCGGCGACGCAGGAGAACCAGCAGCGAGAGCAGTACCGCAGGGCGCGAGGGATTTCCAGTCCGGAGAACGTCGACAATAGGGCGCAGGGGCATTGGTAGGAGATATGAACGGATAGCGGAAGATTCGCCAAGCCCGCGGGAGCGGACGAATAATTTTCAGGCCGTCAATTTGTCTCACGAACATCTACATCATAATTCGCCTGTATCTCACGCCGGGGAAGATGAAACGTTCCCTCCTGGGAGCCATCACAGTTTTCAGGAAGCCATAGGCTCTGTTGGGCTGAGTTTTGGTGGTCGGTCAGTACTTTCGCATTTCTCGGGTGGGATTCCGGCGGCCTGCAGCGCCCTTATCAAGCGCATGCGTCGGACTCTGAGGACCTAACTCCCTTCCCTTATATGGGCAGCCATAATCCCCATGACGAAGAACCCTATATGTCTCCCACTGATACGAACGAAAATGACACCACCCCTCTTACTGAGGAGAGATATCTGCAGCCCATAGACGGTGCTTCTACTTCGCACGGGCAGCGACATGACAGGCAGAGCGTGTACTTTGCAGACCAAGCGACGGACCCTGGTGCGCGTCTAGGGGATGATCTACCGCACTTGGAAGAAGGGAATAATCGGATGCGCACCAGTTCTGGCATCCAGAATCGACCAGGTCGGCGGACACGGCAGCTCTCGCCAGTGCCCAATTCTGCATTTTCAAGAGCTGGCTCGATGATGAGAATGATGTCGCAACGTGTTGTTAATATCAGTAATGAACCGGAGATCGTCGAGCAGACAATTCGACGCAAATCGTCGCTTAAGCAGGCCCGCCTCGAAGCTCCGCCGTCCCTCCCCGCAATGACAGAGTATGCGCATGATATATCGACGCCAGGTTCAGAGAATGAATACCCTCCTGAAAAACGCCCGTCGCTCTTCTCCAAAATACGAGACCCAGATGCATATCAGACCGAGGAGAACCCGCTCAGAGGCAATTCGTTGGGTATCTTCACACCCAAAAGTAAACTACGTAGAGGGTTGTTGGAAATCCTAATCCACCCTGCGACGGAGCCGATAATCCTCGTGCTCATTATCGTCCAGACGGTGCTCCTGGCTATCGAACCTTCGGTATTCAAAGGTGACCGAGGGACCAGCTGGGGAAGTCCCGCTTTCGACTACGCTTTCCTCGTTCTCTTTATCATCTACACCCTTGAGATAAGCGCCAGAATCATCGTATCTGGACTTATGTTCAACGCAAAAGAATACAGTACTCTGGATCGATCGCTAGGCTTAAGACAAGCTCTGGTTGCAAAGGGGAAGGATCTTTTGATGCCGCAGCGGCAGTTTTCCACAAGGAAATCCGTCAACCCAACTGAGCCTCAAGTATCCGTTCTACGGTCTTTCACGGGGATTCAAAACTCTGCAGACCCGTCTGGAAACGCTAGTTCCCTTCAGCGATATCGACTTGCGCGCCGGGCATTTTTCCGTCATTCTTTCACTAGGATTGATTTCCTTGCGGTTGTATCGTATTGGATATCATTTGTCTTGTCAAACCTATCTCTTGAGTCGCAACATCATCTCTATGTTTTCCGAATGCTCAGCTGCCTTCGAATTCTGAGACTTTTAGGCCTCACCAGTGGTACTTCCGTAAGTTACTTATTATTAAGCCGAAATGTGCCTATTGTATATATAGAGTCAGAAGGATCCTCAACACTAACTCTTCTCTAAACTTTAGGTCATTTTCCGAAGCCTGAAAAAAGCTGCACCCTTACTGGTCCATGTTGCTTTTCTCATTAGTTTTTTCTGGCTCTTGTTTGCCATTGTGGGGGTACAAAGCTTCAAGTCGAGTATGCGCCGGACTTGCGTCTGGGTTGATCCTGAGAACCAAAGAAACTTCACGTTGAATTCTGCGCCCGATAGCATACAATTCTGCGGAGGGTACCGTGAGCTTGGTACAGGTGCCAGTAAGCCCTGGGTTTTGCCTGATGGAACAATGGGGCTAGCGCCCCAAAGGGTTACCTCTGTCCTGAGGGTTCTCTCTGTGTACAGGGCGGGAATCCATACGGTGGAACTATCAGCTTTGACAACGTTGCCCATTCCCTCCAGCTCGTTTTCGTAGTCATGAGTTCGAATACTTTCACCGACATACTTTATTACATGACAGATACCGACTATCTGGCTGCTGCTTTGTTTTTCGTTTTCGGATTCATTGTCCTCAGTTTGTGGCTAGTCAACTTGCTAGTTGCTGTCATCACTTCGTCATTCCAGGTTATTCGGGAAGAAAGCAAGCGCAGCGCGTTTACGAGCGAGAACATAGATGAAAGAGAGTTCGCTGATGACACCCCTCGAAAGTTGCGTGGACTTAAACTTTTATACGATAGAACATATTGGCTGTGGATCGCTGTGATTGGTTTCGGTCTTGTGGTTCAGTGTCTGAGGAGCTCCGAATGGGGCCTGATCGACGACAACTTATCGACAGGACAGAATTAGTGGTCACTATTGTTCTCGCTGTCGAAATATGCCTTCGATTTGTGTCTGACTGGAGGACCTTCTTTAAAAATGCGCGTAACTGGGTCGACTTGGCGCTTGCGATCATTACGTGCATCATCCTAATACCCTCAATACGCTATTCCGGCCGAGCATATGCTGCGTTGTCGATATTTCAGGTGCTGCGTATATACCGCATCGTCCTCGCGTTCTCCGTGATGAGTGATTTGATCAAAACGGTTTTCAAAAACGTCGTTGGTTTACTCAATCTAATCGTCTTCGTGTTTCTCATTACATTTTTGGCATCAATATTCGCCATTCAGTTATTTCGGGGCCAAATACCTTCAGAAGATATGGATGGTAACGGAGTACCGGTTACCTTTTTCGATATCTACAATTCATTTTTGGGGATGTATCAAATACTTTCGAGCGAGAACTGGACGTCGATTTTATATTCGGTAGTCGAATCTACCTATCCGTGGGATACAGCTTGGATCTCAGCAATCTTCGTCATTATGTGGTTCATTCTAGCTAATTTTGTTGTCCTGAATATGTTCATTGCTGTTATCCAAGAGAGCTTTGACGTGTCTGAGGATGAAAAACGAATCCAGCAGGTCAAAGCGTTTCTACAGCAGAAACAACTAAGCGGATCTTCCCAAGGAAATCTTTCCCTATCAACTATATTCAGGTTTGGGCGCAATTCTCAACGGTTCCGAGATCCACTTGATCATGGCCCAGCGGCACTTGAAATGTTGCTGAAGGATGCGGTCGTCAATGAGTTTCTCGATGAACAACCACGATCGCCACCTACTGATATCCCACCAACGGAGATCCAACCAGAACACCATGAACCTAGTAACGGCTTTACGAATATGTTCAGTTCGATTAAGAACCGAATCATGAACCGAGAGCCGAATCCGTTTTATTCAAAACTGAAATTTTCCAAGGTTTATGATGATTCGGACCCAACTGCGATGGCCAAAGAAGTTCTGTCCGCGTCAGAACAGCGGAAGCGAGCTCAGCGACAGTACCTTCAAAAATATCCTAATTATAATGTCTCATTGTACATCTTTCCGCCCATGCATCCTTTACGACGATTTTGCCAGCGCATCGTTGGACCAGGTCGAGGGAGTAGCCGTATCGAGGGAGTTGATCCATATAAGCCGTTATGGTATACTTTTTCAGCGTTCATATATGTTGCAATTGTCGTTATGGTATTACTTGCCTGCATTGCCACTCCACTTTATCAGCGAAATTACCTCCAGACCCATAAACCCGGTCTTGGCAACTGGTTCGTCTGGACGGATCTCAGTTTCGCGGTAGTTTTCACTATTGAAGCTGTGATTAAAGTTATTGCAGATGGCTTCTTCTGGACGCCAAATGCATACTTTCGAGGCTCTTGGGGTTTCATTGATGGAGTTGTGCTGATTACCCTTTGGGTGAATGTCGTGTCAGCAATATTTAACGCTACTGGCACCTCGCGTGTTGTTGGTGCATTCAAAGCTCTGCGAGCATTGAGGTTGCTAAATGTCAGTGACAGTGCGAGAGAAACGTTCCACGCTGTAATTATCTTGGGTGGTTGGAAGGTTATTTCTGTAAGTTACTTTCCTTTTTTTGCACCCCTCTAATTTTAATATGATTCTAATGGAAGGGATATATAGGCGGCATTCGTGTCAATGAGTTTCCTCGTCCCATTTGCCATCTACGGCCTGAATCTTTTTAACGGGCAGTTGAAATCATGCAACGATGATAACTTTGGGTACAGCTCACTGGACCACTGTGTTGGTGAATATATGAACTCCCCATATGCATGGGATATTTTGGCACCGAGGGCAGTTTCGAATCCATATTACAGTTTTGACAACTTTGGCGAATCGCTCTTCATTCTTTTCCAAATTGTGTCGCAAGAAGGCTGGACAGGCGTGCTATGGCAAGCGATGGCAATAACTGGAGTAAATCAACAACCTTCTCCACTTGCATCTCAAGAAAATGGGCTTTTCTTTGTCGTGTTCAACTTGCTCGGCGCTGTTTTTGTGTTGACGCTGTTTGTTTCCGTCTTCATGCGAAACTACACTGAACAGACAGGAGTAGCATTCTTAACCGCAGAGCAACGATCTTGGCTCGAACTTCGCAAACACCTACGACAAATATCTCCTTCCAAGCGGTCCATTGACAAGGATAGCAAGCAACTCAAATCATGGTGTTACAAAATTGCGGTCAAAAAGCATGGACGTTGGTCAAGGTTTATTACTGGGCTGCTCTTGTTTCACTTACTTCTCCTAGTTCTTGAATTCTATCCAGAATCCCTCTGGTGGGATAGAACGCGAGGTACGAGTTCTCCCCTTTTGCAGTACGATTCAAGAACGACCAGCTCATGAACATTTACAGATATTTTATTCCTGATTTTAACGTTATTCTACATCGCCAACATCTTCATTCGTATTGTTGGCTTAACATGGCAACGATTCAGCAGAAGTTCGTGGGATTTGTACTCGATCATTGCAGTATCCGGAACTTTCGTCACCACAGTTCTCTCGGTTGTCCGATACGAGAATATTGTCTTCATACGGCTCCATAAACTATTTCTTGTCTCCATAGCTCTCCTGATGATCCCCCGGAATAACCAACTCGATCAACTATTCAAGACTGCTGCCGCTAGTCTGACGGCCATTGGCAATCTTCTGGCAACTTGGTTTGTTCTCTTCTTAGTGTACGCAATTGCCCTGACTCAGATATTTGGTCTTACAAAGTTTGGAGGAGGGGAAACTGGCAGCATCAACTTCAGAGATGTACCAAGGGCGCTCATTCTTCTTTTCCGCACAAGTGTCGGCGAAGGTTGGAACGAGGTAATGGAAGACTTTGCCACGATGGTGCCACCTTACTGCACAGCTGGGGATCAATTCTTCGAGAGCGACTGCGGCAGTGCCGGCTGGTCCCGTACTCTTTTTATCTCCTGGAATATTGTCAGCATGTATATTTTTGTATCTCTCTTCGTCTCCCTCATTTTCGAGAGTTTTTCCTATGTCTATCAGCGAAGCAGCGGGTTATATGCAATCAGCAGAGAGGAAATCCGTCGGTTCAAACAAGCTTGGGCTACCTACGATCCTGAGGGAAATGGGTATATCTCCAAGGAGGCATTTCCTCGATTATTAGGGGTAAGTCAAGTCTCGTAAACGCCCACGACTTACCGTCGATTATTTTTCTAATGTCGCAATAGGAACTATCTGGCATATTTGAGATGCGCATCTACGACGGTGTCTTTACAGTTGGCCGCATCGTAGAAGACTGCAAGGTCCATCGTCGGGAATCAAGCCAAGCACCATATGTTCGGGCTGTCGACGGAATTGACTTGGACAAGTTGCGACGGAGGATTGATCGCATTCCCGTCCAGCAAATCCGCAGAAAACGTGCTCGACTGAATGCCTTTTATGAAGAAGTACTTGTGTCGGCAGACCCTGAGAGAGGCATATCCTTTACGTCCTGTCTCATGATTCTTGCTCATTACAACGTGATTACCGACAGTAAGAGTTTGAGGTAAGTCAACATTTCCCAACTAATGAAGTGTTAAAACTCCTTTTCTCGGGACGTCCTAACTTACCCCTTCCCATATATAGGCTCGAAGAATTTCTCCGTCGTCGAGCCCGTCTGCAACGCGTAGAGGAAGCTGTCCGACGAAGCGTAGTAATTGGCTTCTTCGACACCTTGTACTGGTCCCGAAAATTCCGCCGCCGATTCGAACCCAATCATGACTCCCGCCTAATCTCTGTGCCACAATTCGCTGTTCCAGAAATATACGTCGAAGACGATGAGCAGCAGGAGCAACAACAACAAGAACAGCAACAGGAACAGCAACAGCGGCAACGCAGCCCTTCCCAGCTCTCAACTTCTCCTTTCGCCTCTCCCATGCTCTCGCCAGACCCAAGGGGCCGCCTTTCCGGTGCTGCGGGCAGCGGACACCTGCGCAACCTACCTTCGATTGACACAAATATGTCGCAAGGGTCAAGAGGGTCAGGCTCACCAACACGCAGCGGAGAGTGGGGGAATCGAACTCCCTCACTGTCGCCGCGACAAAGCCCCGCGTTCTACACCGCTCCGCCTAGTCCTAACGATATAACAAACCATCGACGTGATGACAGCTCCGTCAGCGTTCAGGGCGTGATGGAATCGCTGGACAATTCTGCCTGGGGCGAAAGTATCCGAAGGAGCTTCACGATGCGCCGGTCACAAGAGCGGGAATAATCGCGAAAGAAATGTTTATTGGGCCTGAATGATCACACCACACCTTCCGCTGACGTTTGCTTTTCATTGTCGTTGACCTGTATCTTCCTTAACTTTTTTCCTTATCCACCTACATACACATATACACTTTATATACCCTATCACATTTTCACTTCATTTTCTTCTGTATTTTGTTTCCCCTTTTCCACCCCTGTCCCTTCTGTTTCCCCGCAGAGTTGATAAACTACGGACTTCCAAAAGAGATATTATTTACATGTATACAGCACGACCTTATAAACAACACATACAGATAACGATACACATGACATGTTGAGAATGGATGGACCGGCGGCTGTCAATAGATTTGGATATGGTTTGATGTTAGTGGTGTGGGCTGTCGTGTTCTGATTCCCATCTTCTTCCCCCCTCTTTTTGTGATTGTGTCTAGTTACGTTTCCTAGATTTCGAGATCAAAAAAGTGGCATTGAGAAGAAAAATAATTATGCAGCTGCAGCGAAGAAGGCTGTCGGATTTTCTTTTCTCTTCTTGTTTTTATATTCTATTCTTTTTTGCTTTTTTCGTTTGTTTGTTTTGGCGTTTTCGGGTTTTTTGCTAACAACAGTTAAGAGCATTTTTCTTGTTTGCCATATTTTTGTTATATGTACTTAGTTTTTATGATTTAATTGCCCTCAAAGGGGGTTGGAACAGAGCAAACAGAGCAAACTCCCGCTGCTGCTTATCTAATCCAGAAAAATGTCTTTGCAGACTGGAATAGATAACAAAAGTCCAACTTTCTCCCTTCGTCTCGTCACAATCACTCTCATTTTCACGTTAAACGACCTCAATTGCCTTTTGCACTTAAAAGATTGGTCAGCCTCCGTATACGTCCCATTCGCAACAATGATTTCCCTGCGCGCGTTTGCTCCCGCGCGGCAGTGCCTGCGAAGAACGCCAGTCACCCAATCAGTCCGCATGTCCCCGTTTAATGTAGGTGAATTTTCTCTCCAGGCGCAAGTCTGCCCTATTAAGGAATTGCGATGATGAAAAGTAGGCTAATTGTGCCTATAATATAGATTCGATCCTATGCTGTGGCTGCTACGGAAAAAGTAGCTAAATTTCCGGGAACCAAAGGCCCTGACGTATGCTCATTCCTTGCCCCATCAATCAAAAATCGAGTACCCTTTGGCGTGTACATAGGAAGCTGAGAAGTTCATTTTGGTTAGGGGAAATATACAGTAACATTGATCGAGGGCGATGGTATTGGACCAGAGATCTCACAATCCGTCAAGGATATTTTCGCGGCTGCAAAGGTAAGGTGGCCTGCATCTGCTTTTCATTTGTTTTTCTGTTCCAAATGGCGAGACTTGCTGAACTGAATAAACTAGGTACCGATAAATTGGGAGCCAGTTGACGTTACGCCGATTCTCAAGGATGGGAAGACTGCCATCCCGGATAAGGCTATTAACAGCGTGAAGAAGAACTTTGTTGCCCTGAAGGGACCGCTTGCAGTAAGTTCCACCCGCTGTTAGATGCCATTGAGATCCAGGCCGGTGGCTAAAAGGATGCACAGACTCCCGTCGGCAAAGGCCATGTTTCTCTCAACCTGACTCTCCGCCGTACTTTCAACCTTTTTGCAAATGTCCGTCCTGGCCGGTCGATCGCCGGTTACAAGACCCCATACGACAACGTCCAAACTATCCTTATCCGCGAGAATACCGAGGGTGAATACTCCGGCATCGAACATGTTGTGGTGGATGGCGTTGTGCAGAGCATTAAACTTATTACGCGGGAAGCATCCGAACGTGTTCTCCGGTTTGCCTTCCAATATGCCCAGGAGATAGGCAGGAAGAAGGTCCGCGTCGTGCATAAGGCCACCATCATGAAAATGTCTGACGGTCTCTTCTTGCGGACTGCGAGAGATGTAGCCAAGGATTTTCCTGATATTGAGTTCGACGCTGAGCTCCTTGATAACACTTGCTTGAAAATTGTCACCGACCCGGTCCCTTATAACGACAAAGTGCTGGTCATGCCCAACCTTTACGGCGATATCTTGTCTGACATGTGTGCTGGCTTGATCGGTGGCCTGGGCCTTACCCCTTCTGGTAACATTGGGGATGAATGCTCTATCTTCGAAGCCGTCCACGGTTCCGCCCCTGACATTGCTGGTCAACAGAAGGCGAACCCAACAGCCTTGCTCTTGAGTAGTATCATGATGTTGCAACATATGGGACTGCATCAGCATGCCGATCAGATCCAAAATGCCATCTTCGCCACCCTTGCGGAAGGAAAGGTAAAAAAAGCCATCTGTCAAATCTTCCTTATTTATCAGTACTGCGCTGACAACAATCTTAGTCTTTGACTGGCGACCTCGGTGGAAAAGCCAAAACTAACGAATATGCAAACGCCATCATCTCCAAACTGTAGCATAGATTATTTACCCGTCTATGTAACCCCTTCAAACCCTTCCAACAAATTCTAGGCCTCAAATCCTCTCCAGAGTTGTCCTCTACGTCGATAGTGATGGCCTGTCCTATCTGCTACATATACTAAGCCAGAATTCTCTTTTTTGTTTTTGTGTTTATCTTTGCGTGAGTTAGTACATTTTTATGCCTTTCCTTACGATTTGTGATTTTTTTTTTTGTATAAGAAGAATGTGTTACTTGATATGATTCCGCGTATATTTTTGCCAATGGCCCTTGTTAATGTTGATATATTTTCGCATATAGATGTATTAGATGTATAAAACCAAATATGAATGGCATTGGGCTCCAGTTATCGTACATTTACAAAGTCTTACACTGCGCTCCTCCAAAATCTTAATCATACAAGTATCTTATTCACAGGGGATTTTTTTTATGTGTTTCATTGAGAAAATATGCAAATACCCATTACACCAATCCACGTAATACCAAACATACAGCCCCAGTCAACTCCGATAATAGATCGAGAAAGCGAAAGAATAAATACGAAAACTAAAGAAAAAAACAGCGTAAAAAGTGAGAAGGAGAAAATTACCGTCGCCTGCCGCGTTTAAGCGCCCCTCTAGTCGGTTTCTTCGCCTTTCCACGTGTAGCGTGCGTCCGAGTTGACCTTGCCGGAGCTGTGTCGGTGTCTTCTCCTTCGCCCGTCTCCGTCCCCTCTTCATCCCCTTCCTCTTCCTCGCCATCTTCCGCTGTATCTTCTTCTTTAACCGGACTAGCTTTATTATTATGTCGTCCTTTTCCATTCTCCGCTTCAGCATGTAATCGTGACGATCGTGTGCCGCGAGTTGTGGGGCGCATGCTACGGTTTGCCCGCCGGCCACGAGAAGGTGCGGGTGAAGATCTAGGCTCTGGCAGTTTATGTTCTGTTAGCGTTTGCTGTATCAACATCCAAGGATTATTGGGTAAAGTGATCGGATCTCTCACCATCTGTGTCTGCAATTGTACTAGCCCTTCCCGATCCTCCAGTAGGCTCATTGGAGGAGATGATGTCCCTTCTGGAGCAATCCTTCTCTCGAACATCATCTCCCCGTATTCATCATATGGTAGCTGGAATGGACAGTAAGGCTCTTGCGCTGGTTCTAAGTCACCAGATCCATCTGTAGCAAACGAGGATTCCTATAATAGAAAAGCACGTTAACAACCTTATAAAATAAAGTCGACTCTGTTAATAAGGAAGGCTAATGATTCGATCACCTACTCGTTCATCCAGACCCGCAAGATTGTATAGTGTTCCTAGCTTCTTCCAAATCCCCGGTATCCGAGTATGTTGATCGTTTGGAGCTACGTAGCCCTGGCTGATCAAATGCTCCGAGATAGCCAGCATGCGAAAGTGTTTGTGCATTCCTAACGTTGTTGAATTTGTTATAAAACTTGCGCGGTTGTTTGCATTTGTTGAACCCCCCGGCGCACGTACATACCGACAGGTTTCCATCGTATGATGCCTTTAAGCAATGACGTTTCTTGCTCCTCCGTCCACGGATCTGTAACTAAGGAATCGTTTTCTGCCTCAGGCTTCGACGCAGCATCTGGCTGCGCAGGAGTCGTAGGTGTAGTATGCAGGAGATTCTCCGCTAGTGGGTTCGAATCTCCCTGCGATGATAGCCGTAGTTTCTTTCTGGGTGGCATTTTCATTCAAATATAAGACGTAGAGTTTGCAACAGAATATTTTGGTACCGGAGATAAGAGAAATAAGAGATAAACATGGGCTCCAAACCGTGTCGAGGTTGTTGTAATGGCTGCAATTGGCCAGTTCCAGCCTCATTCGAAGGTTGGAAGGAGGATGCTTGCAAATAAGCAGTGGTCCGTGCATTTAACACTAGTCCTATCTTTGACTAGCGGTATCAGTCCGCGTTTTGTCTTTCCCAAAGCGCGTTGGAGCCGAACTGAGATTCTCAAATGGGCAAATGGGTATAGATGTATTGGAATCATCGCAGCAATGGACCTCGGAGGGGATGTGGATCACCCATTTGTGCTTGCAGTTGACAAGCTTTGGGAGCCATCCTTTTTCCATCTCCAAAAGCTTCGGCCGCTAGACTCCCTCCCTTGGGATGATGGCTTCCCAGGTACCTACTACCTAAGGCACTCCTTTCGCATTAATTTCCATGGTGCCCAATAGCTAACTTCTATGTTCCAGAACTTGCACAGGGCGTTTTTCAGGCTTCCTTGGACCTTCCTACCAAGAATGATTCCAACATATATGAATTAAACCTTTTTGGTACGGACCCCCTTGACACGACCGACGCAGAGACAACCTCGTCCGAAATCGCGAGTCAGCCCGATGTAGATCCGGACGAGATAAGAGAAGAAACGGATAAAGTCACAGACGTATGGACTTTGGGTGAGGTCTTAAACCCGATTGCTGAGGGGAGATTCTTGAACTCGTGGGATACATTCCCAGACCATCCAGTTCAACAGCCCATCCCTCTTTATCTAAGTGAAGCTGGTCCGCGCGGATTTGATGCTGCATTGGGTTATCAAGCAACACTATCCGGCCTTGAAGATTCAGGCCGGGTAGCGCGAACGGATATCTTCCTTGCGTCACTTTTTCAACTGGGCCTCGGGTGGAATTCAATATTTTTCCGCTTCAACGAACAAACTCGAGTTTTCGAAAAAGATATCAAAGATGCCCGCATATCCGGTATTAGCCTGATAGCAGTGAATGGCCTGATTGAAGAATTTTTACAATGTGGAACGCGGGTGCGCAAAATAAGAAGATTCATTATTGCGACGCCTTCTCGGACCGATCTGCCAACTCCGTTGTCCAGCCTAGCTTGCGCAGCATCTATCCTATTACATAGTTTTGAGGAGCATGTTTACGAGTGTTTTATGGCCGGTCTGTCGTTGTTGAAAACTCAAATGCTTTTCCGACGACCTGCCTGTCTCCTCAAAGTCCTCGTCGACATTATAGAAGGCGCGGAAAATGCCACCACTGATGGTGCTGTTATATCCTCAGTCTTCACGAAGTGCGATCATTATTCCCACGAATTCGTCTGGCTTTCTGCTGTTCTTCATGAGCTCATGGCCCAAGTGGCTGAATCGTGGCTTTCCCTGGTCGAGTCCTGGATCGGGCTCCGCCCTGAGCCACAAACTCTGCTGGAGCTTAATCGGAATAAGAAAGGCTTTATAAATACTGAGGAAGTTCACGGTCAGAATGGCGAAAGGATCGAATCTAAGTTGGTTGACTACAGCTTTCGCCCAGAAGCCATGCCTATCTTTGTTCCCGCGGGTTATGCCGAAACGATATTTGAAAGTGGGAAAAGCTTGAGACTCCTTAGAGAATTCCATCCTAACCATCCGCTTTCTGTAGACAGTGGCACTAGTCGGTCAATGAATCTTGCCCTGGAATGTGCCTTTACCTGGAAAGATATTGACAAAATTCAACAAAAAGCAAACAGCTATGAAGCGCAACTTAGAGCTGAGATACTTCACTATGACGAAATACGACTCCAGAAACCTAGTACTACTCTAACACCTAAGGAAAATAACCTTGATAACCCGGTTCAAGATGCCCATTGCCCTATCGACGGCGTTTTTTCAATGTTCGACATGGACGATCAGAACGACAATACCAAATTATTAGCAAGTCATTCTTCAATCTCATCCCATAACCTACACGTTCTCCTGGCTGAGAGTAACTGTTTCAACACCGACGAGGTTGCAGGAAACGGGTCGCTCTTTGGCCCCCCTTTGGATGCGTCCGTTTATCTTTCATTCGCACCGGTTATTTCAGCCCAAACAAGATTAATAAACTTCTCCTGCCTCCACCTTCTATTCAAAGGAAATAAAATCAAAGACCACCTACGGTTACAATGGCGATTTCAGTTACTAGGGGACGGGGTATTTTCATCACGCTTATCTCATATTCTATTTGACCCTGAAATGCACAGTGGAGAGCGAAAAGCTGGTGTGGCCCGTGGGGGAAGTTCTACTGGTCTTCGTCTGGGAAATCGAGATACTTGGCCACCAGCAAGCTCTGAGCTCCGCCTGGTACTAATGGGCTTGTTATCTGAGAGTTATCACGACGACAAAAATCACTTCGGTCGCCATGCCGGAAACCAAGCCATGAACAGAGAGTTACCTGGCGGCCTCAGCTTCGCAATCCGTGAGCTGGCGGGTGAGGAACTTGTAAAGTGTAAAAATCCTAATTCCATCGAGGCTTTAGATTTCCTTCGCCTACAATACCACCCGCCCTCAGTACTCGAAGCCATAATTACTCCCAGGAGTTTACGCCGATACGACAGCATCTTCAAGCGCCTTCTACGGCAAATGCGGATGCTTTCAGTTTCATGTGACCTTATCCGCGACTCTACAGACCGATCGAATCCCGCAGACATGAGGAGAACAATCACCCAAAAATTCCGCATGGAAGCGCACCACTTCGTGCAAAGCGTGAGCGACTATTCCTTCCACATCGCCGTCGGAGAGACGTGGAACAAGTTCGAGAAAACGCTCATAAAGATTGAGAGGTGTATTGATAAGGGAGACATTGATGGCACCATTGGCCATGCCAAAAGCCTTCACCGCCTCCGAGAATATCACGAAGATGTCCTTGATCAGATCCTCTTCGCATTATTCGTGAGCAAGAAACATGCACAAGCTAGAATGCTGTTAGACGATATCTTCGGCACAATACTCACATTTGCCCCTATCTCGAAAGCAGCGGCTACTGGTACATGGGTGCAACGTGATGGGATGCCCCCTTACGATCGGATAGTTCGCCAGCTTTTCTCTGTGTTTCGGAAACAGGTTTCTGGCTTTGTGCGGTTTTTACGAACGTTGGATGGTGCCAAGGCGATGAGGTCGAAAGGGAAACATAAGGACCTTGCTGCGTGGGGGAGTGATGACCACGTAGGTGTTGACACAGATCATGTCTTTGAACATCTCCTGTTACGACTAGATATGAATGGATTTTATTAGATTAGAATTGCATGTGAAATATTGAGTTTGATGATGTCCGCCCCGATTCCCGAGCGATAGCTCTAGATATGTTTAAAAATCAGCTGAGTTATGCCCATAATGTTTTATCCTGCGGTCCTCTCTTCTCAAACGCTTGTTTATACGTCGTTCGTCTATCGAAGAACGCGGCGGAATATTTTACATGAGAGTTTTACATGATATACCCCGCAAACTGCGTTACATGCAGCATAATCAGAAATATGACAAGCCAGAATCCTATGCATACATACCCGTGTGATGTACTTTATCGAGAGTCTCAACTCCCAGCTGCTTGAAACTGGTCAAAATAGATCCACGACTCTTCGATGCTCTGCATGCATCTATCCAACTTGACTTCGGTTTTCTGCAGACCTCGAATCTGGAAGTATATTTGGTCTAGAAGCATGAAGTTTACCAATCTCCCCAGAGGAACCAATCGCCCAATGATCATCTAGAATGGAAGGTCGGTTTCAATAGGTCTCCGATGGATGCCTCCTATTAGAACCACTGGAATCCGGTAATTGCGGTGTTGGGACATCATTTCAGGGTCATAAGGTACCCATGAGGAGAAAAGGCTCGATTCGGAGAAACTGCAGCGGCCCCGAAAATCGGATTCCATCGAAAGTATTGTCCTGCCTGGCCAGTAGATTACTTCCTGTCTAAGATTCTTGAACAATCCTCTTAACCCTATCCAGTAAAACAACACTTTCTCGTCCAAGTCTTCTCTTCCCAAATTGATCTGGTTTCTTAGCCCTAGCCATAGCTTCACGATCTCGTTGCTTAGCTTCTCTTATTCTTTGTTTCTTCTCCAGTTCCTCCTGTCTTCTCTTTGCTATTTCTACCTCTTTAGTAAACGGAGACGGCTTTGGTCGACGTTTGCGACGATTCTGTGGGTCTCTGGGGGGCCGATCTGTTCGTGGTGTAGACTGTTGTTCAGCAGCGGGAGTATCAAGCATAGCCTGTCTGTCAGGATGCAATTCTAAACTCGCTGGTTCGGGATGTGTTGCATCTCCAGCATTTTCAAGCGTCGATTCTTGGGTATAACTAGATTTTGCAGTTCCCTTTGCGAGTTCCTCTGCTTTAACTTTGGCGTAAGATTTCTTGACCTTGGCCTTGTGGATTAAGTCGACTTTGATTTTTTGTACTAATGAACGCAAAGGTAGAAAATCGTTTTAGTTGTGTGGCTATTTGAAAATGAGCGAATGATAAATGATCATGTCAGGTTCACCAACCTTTTCGTCGATATGTGCCGTCAGGAAGATTGGCTGGGCCAACTGAAAACCCTTTCTTCTTTTTGGCCACATTCGCATCGGGGACAGCACCCTCGTCTCGAGGTCTTTTAGCAGCCATGCTTGAGTAGTAGCGGCGTAGAAATAGCTGGGTACAGGAGAATTTATGGGAGATTCAGTAAACTGTTTTTAACTCCAAAACCGTGCAACCAGTAAATTTCAACTCCCACAGGTCAGCATCGTCTTGTCGAGCAAAAATCGTAGACAGCCTCGGTGCGATAGAAGCTAGTGGGATGGAGAGAGGCTTGAAGTTTTTTGATATCTCTTCCATCACGTGATTAGACTCGGCATTCGGTGGCTTAGCTCCCGGTAATGGCGTAAGAAAACATGATCTAGTTTTACAGAGTATGATGTATATGTAATCAGCCGGTATCGATTAGCAGCGATGATTCATTCCCGTACACTGCCCCCAGTCTTAAGTCTTACCGCCAATGGCTCTCGATGCCGCCAACAACAACCTCATGTCCGTCTTATCCAAGCAGGTCTTGCTTCTTCCATGCCCCTGCATCCTCCCCGTAACACCGCTGGTTCGAATCTGTTACCCCCCCCGAGTTAGCCTTGTTACATCCAGAACAACCCCCCCTCCCCAAAGTGACCGCCACTTCGTCGGTGCCACTTCACCTCTCTGCTTTTTTCCTTGTCCTCTGGCTGTTGGGGTTGCCACGTTTTATCACCGTTGGGCATGTCGACTTGGCTTCAAACTGCATGACCTATTTCATGAATAAAATATGCCAATCTTCAAAGACCAAGATCGACAAGAGCCCCGCTATCATCGCTCATGGCCTGCGAGCTGTACTCCCAACAACGACCATCTAAGACCGTGTGAGACGCCGAAACAAAGAGACCAGAATGTGGAAGACGAAGCTATGGCTGGTACATCTTCGTGGGAATCAAATATGGAAGCTCCCAGCAGCCCTCATAGATTTCAGACGAGCGATCGTGAAGAGTTAATACGAAGCATCAAGAAGGGAGAGAGTCCCACCTGGGTACCTAATCGTTCTGTAAGTCAAACTTTTAACTCAACATATACGCTGAGAAGAATATTTTTATCTCTTTTTTATTTTTTTCGAGATTGTATTGGGGCACACCTCAAGGACTCTGAAGGCAATGGATTTTTCGCTGGTGGCAGTGTGTTACGTCCTGCATTTATTGCCTTTGGCAGATTTGGATCTGGCGATATTTGATCGTCCCAATATCAAAATCCTCCATTTGTTTATCTCTAGCTATTCTTCTATTTTTGGGAGACTCAATCTGATTTACTGGGTGCCTAATAGCTAGAAGCGTATTTCGCAACCCATGGGGACCCTCCACACTCAAGGCTTGAGGGTCAGCGGAACAAGGACAAGTCCGTTCCTCTCCTACCAGCCGCAGAAATAGAGGAATCACCAGAACGTGGCTCCGGGAGTGAAATATTGACTGGTCTTCCCTGTGAAATCGAGAGACCCCGATCAGCCCTACATTCAGGCGATTTTCGCGAGGGGTCGCCCCAACACCAGGAACCGAGCAGTCACGAGGCTTTTGAGCTGCCGTCCAGCCGTGTTCCTTTTAGTTCCTCACCAGCATCACCTTGGTCCTATGCATCTGCAAGTCCACCTAGGCCTACGAAGCAGGAAATCGACTCGATTTTGGCCAGAAGCCGGACAAGGGCGCCATCCTTGAATTCGTTCTCATCCTTAAACTCCTTTTCGTCGAGCTTTATTCTCAAGGCTCCAACAAGCCCGCTAGTCCACCAGGCCAATAACACTGATCTTGACTTCTCACCCAAGATCGATCCTATCGACCTATCTTCCAGCCCTAAAAACACCAATCGTCGTCGCACCCTACCGCCAGAAACATTTACGTCCTTCCAGTCTTCTCCTCCCGGCCAGCCTCGCGGAACCAATGTCTCTTCCCGATCATGGAGGAAAGAGGCTACTTTCCCTTATCAAGCACACCAGCCCCGAAGGTCATTAACCTCAGGCTACACCCTCCAGCCGGCGTCATCTCCACAAACACCTTTACTCGTACGCTCGAGAAGGCCATCCTTTTCCACTGAGGTTTCCTCCCCACTCCATCATGCATCTATGGTTGGGTCTTACGAGGAATCCATTTTACGGGGTAGAATGTCGACATCTCCGTCGAAGCCTCTGAATTTCACTGCGCAAATTGGCGTTCTTGGGAGAGGAAACTGTAAACCCAACCTCAAATGCCCACCCCATGTTACTGTGCCCTTTCCTGCTGTCTTTTATAGCTACTCAACATCCGGAGGTGGACGATCAATATCAGATGATAGCCCCAGCCCATACGTCGGATTCATCGATATTGAAAATACACTTCCAAGCGAAGATAGAACAAGCCATAAAAATCGTCGACGCCATGCTACTCCACTAAATTATGTGGACAAACGCCTAGAGGGGGATACTGTCATGTCAGACGCGACCGCAAATGGTACAACTCAACAGGAACGGCGGAGGAGGGAAAAGCGATCTCGAAGGTCACCATCTCCAAAATCTCCCCCTGGAGGATGCTACCGAATACCTCAACAAGGCCAATTACAAATTATCATAAAAAATCCCAATAAAACCGCTGTGAAACTCTTTCTTGTTCCTTACGATTTGGAAGGGATGGAATCAGGAACTAAAACCTTTATCCGACAGCGAAGTTACTCCGCCGGACCGATCATCGACATGCCCATGGCGGCAAGAACAAATCTTGGAACCGACCGACCAGAAGCTTCATTGGGCATAGGCGGGGATCCATCTGACAAACCCATACTAAGATATTTGATACATCTTAATATCTGCTGTCCTTCACGGGGTCGGTTTTACCTGTACTCAGGAATCCGAGTCGTCTTCGCGAACAGAGTCCCCGACGGTAAAGAGAAACTGCGTAATGAAATTCAGTACCCTGATCCCCGATACAGCCCTTATAAACCTACAAAAGAAATTGGCAGTAAATTAGCTGCAGAAAATGCCATTAGGCGCAGAAGTTCTGGTTATGGGGCCAATTTACAACCCACGGCTCCAATGAGGCTAGGCTTCGATAAATGCGAGCCCAACCTCTATGCTCGGCTACCTCCATTACCTTCTTTAGATACAGTCAATTTCAGTCTCCCCGTTCATGCGTCGAGCCTGTACGCTACATCTCCTCAAGACCACCGGTTGGAACAGCATGATCTATTTGGCCCTCGCACCGGACTCGGGACTTTACCGGGCAGAGCTACTCCCAACCCAACCGATCCCTCCTCTCTACCATTAGCTTCGAGCATTCATTCGTCACCCTCACCAGGCCTGGCAAGTTCGAGTGCTGATATGGATAATATATACAGCAAACGGCAGAGAGGTGATGTTGGATATGGCGGCCCTTTCCGGATGACAGGTACCAGAAACGAGACGGGAGAAAGCCTCCTAGCTCGCAAACTACGAAGGCTAGATGTCGTGATAAAAACGGACTCACCGGACGAACAATAGCATCCTCACAAATATATTTGAATCTGACTTCTGCGCTGCATCGCGAAATAGCGACAAAAAAAATCGTTTCTCAACTCAATGGCGCCTTGGGACTCATCCACATTTTAATTCGACTGGCTTCGAATTGTTTTTTTAACCCTTCTCTTTTGTCTCTGATGCTTCTTCATACTTTGTCTATGTTGGATTTTTATTTGGATTTTTATTTTACTTTCCCTTCAACCTCGTTTATAGAAAAGGTAGGGGGCGAATGGTAATGGCGTTGAATTGGATAATTAACATTAGCTTTAAGTGAAAAATGGGAGCGGAACGGGAACGGGAGGAGGAGTGTGCTCTGTACATACTCGTATTCAATACTCCCAGTGTTGATTTTCATGCTTTGGTTTGTTTTGGTTTGCATCTAGCTTAAGACTGGATATAATCGTCACTGTGCCTCTATCAATCCTCTGCTCGTTTGGGTACTTTGTATATACCTGCAATATAGGCGCACCTTTTGGTGACTATTTTAAAATTCCGTTTCCTTCCTGTTTTGTTTAATGGTTTACCCTACCAATACCTAGGCTACTCGGTTTTCTTCTTTTTGGCTTGCGTAAAAGATTGATTGAAAAAAAGAAAAATAAATAAAAGACGGATGTCAACGAGGACCCAAAAAAAGCTGCCTTAATTGGGGATTATTTCCCCGTGTTTAATTCTTGCTGGATTAATTGGCGCTGAAGTGGTTGAACAAAGATACAGTAGAAAAAGATAACTGGAAAAAAAGAGTCCAAAATAATTAATTTTTTATACAGAGCGCTATATGAGATAATTGAACCTCAAATAAAGTTCGTGGTTACATATCGGTGAAGATCGATCGTGGTAAATATGTGCAAGTACGCTTGCTTTAAGCTAATTCTGATGTATGTGGAAGGATATATTTGACACGGTTAAAAGGTACATAGATATATATTTGGAGCAAGGAGTATTTGCTGTCGTTCCTTCGCTGTGAGAATGCTAGATGGATAGGGCGAGAGGAATATTGGGAATCATGGCGATTGGAAAATTCAAAAAATTAAGGGCAAACAAGGGGGGCGGGGAGAAATACAGCAAGCAAATCGATCGAATAGATACAATATTTGGAAAGAGATACTCTAACCGCGAAAAGGCTAATTGTGCCTTTCATCGTCAATTCTGCCGGTTGATACAGGGGGAAGTGGGGAACACGCAAGGAAGTTATTATGGCCAGCCAACTAATTCGGGAAAATTGAAACCAATTTTATCCAGCATGTTCGACAATTTCACTCACGGCAACGCCGTTCCTGATGATAGTCCGGATCTGCTCGGGAATGGGCAGCTCCTTGGAGTCGTCATCAGTTGCTTCTTTGGGTGGCACGACGATATTCACGTTGGAGCATTTGCTACTGAAAATTTCTGTGTTCAAGCTTGCCTCGCTCAGGTACAGACTTGCACCATCGACCTGGTCGAGCAGGACAGTTGGGACGACACCATCAATTTGCAGGGCAAACTTGGGAGATTTAATGACATCGACGCTGCTGACGAGAGAGTCAACGATGACAGAGAGGCTGGTACAGTTGTCAATGGATATTGCGTTGGCTTTGCCGTTGATTTTGACAATCGCTTTGTTGCAGTGGGATATTAGGATCGAGTGAGAAAGTTGAGCGGGGATCTCAATGATATCGGCAGGGCTCTCGTAACGTTCAATGTACCATTTATTACCATCGAGCTGTTTGCGTGCAGGGGTTTTAGCGCGCATGTTTTCTGGCTTTGACTTTTTGCTCGGAACTGGCGGTTTGCCATTGGAAGTGGGAGATGTTCCCCCAACCTTCGAATTGCTCTGGTCTGGGACAACTGAACTAGCCCGAAGGCTAGGATTCTTATGTGTCATTTCAGACTTGTCGACTTTTCGGAGGCCAGAAGTGATCGCAGACCCTTGGTTCAACTGGTCAAAAACAGATGACATGTCACCTGTGGATCCTTTTTTGGGAGGAGGAGCTCCACCGGCAGGAGGTGGGGGCGGGGGTGGAGGACCACCTGCACCAGCGGGGGGTGTG
>LGUA01000709.1:0-11874 GCA_001660665.1 Emergomyces africanus | reverse complement strand
AGCTCGAATTAAAGCTTCTATGGAAGGAATAATCGTACGTATTTTAAGGTAAATGGGCACAACAGCCCCAGAATAGGAATGGGCGATTTAGGCTTCTTCTTTTGTATATTATCCATTAGATATACCCTCCCTCTCCTTGCTTCATGCTCTAAAAAAATTTCACTCTCATAAAAAGAAAATATCGTGAACAAATTGAGGGACGCACAAAATATCCAAAATAAAATTAAAAATTAAAAAAAAATTAAATATATGTATATGTATATATAAATACAAGAAAAGAAAATCTCCAAAAAACGGCTCCAACGCCTGTAACTCCATGTGGAACGTACTCGTACAGTAAAGATTATGAAAGCAAGTTTTCATATATATGCATCAGCAGATACAACAAAATCTATCTTCTAGCTTCTTCCATCGAAGTGTTTTCCCACTATTATTCTCCGTGAAGGAAAAAAAAAAAGAAGAAAACATATTTAAGGGCGTATGTGATAAGATAACACATAATACAAAACACAATGTGCTTTTTGAGGCTCCGAAAAATTGGCCGCTATATTGGTATATATATTTCGTATCGAGAGGCTTTATAGTTCGTCACGATGGGGAATACGTATTTCCCACGACCGGGGCGGGACGGGAACTCCGAGCCAGTAGTTCCACAACCGGCTAAGCTCCATGATGAAAATTTTCCATCTAAATTGTCTCATGTTAGATTACCTGACACTGGTTTGGTTGGACTGACGTCGGGGGGGGCTTGAAGGGATAAATCGCTACTTACGCTATACCAGGAAAATTAATCCAGCCCCTAAGCACGTACATATACGCCCGCCACACCAAATCGAATTCCTCGCGGAGAATATCCATTATACTCTCACCCTGGTTTTCAGCTGTACGGCCGGTTTTATGACCTGACCTCCGTGCCGCCCACTCGTCGTCGTCGTCGTCGTCGTCGTCCTCTAGATCCTCTACGGAAAACTTCTTGCGATTCTGTTTCTGATCTTTTCGTGATGGATTACTCCTTTCTTTGCCCTGGCCTCCACCATTGTCAGATTTAGGTTCTGTAGGTTGGGGTGGCGAAGCTTTGGGAAGAGTAGTATGAACAGGCAGACGATCTTCTGTGCCAGACAGTACTGCTTGCTCGAAGCTCCGCACCGCAGAGATACTATGTGATACGCGCCCCAGAGTATTGACAAGAGCCACTAGCTCCGTTCGCCGCAGCGGCGGGTTCTCGCCATTCTTCGTCTCGTCGTATTCGAACAAAATCTTCAGCGCCGCGCCGTACCCAGCTGTCTGCAATTTGCCCCATAGCCGACACTTGTCACATCCTATACAGTCCATCACCCGACTGACATTGCGGAAGCGGTTGCGGAAATCTTCCTTGATGCCGTTGGCAGCCTCGTCACGGAACATGACGGTCTCGTCAAAGATCTTCGGCTGAGATGAAACTGTGTCGACAAGCGAGAGGACTTTCAGTCTCGTGTCGAAATCCTGCTGTGGATCGCTGGTACAAAAGGTGTACGTTTGCAGGTGCTTTTGGATCTTGGATATTGCGCGGACAAGGACCGCGAAGTTGAAGTAAAGGTTTGAGATGCGTTCTGGGTGGTCATGGAGACGTTCCTTGTAGCATTGGACGTTAGGGAGCCACTCTCCTGTTTTTTGGTTGAAGTAGTCCCAGCAGAGATGTGTGGAAATGGATGCATGCATTCCGCTGATGATCCTATGGAAGACACGTTTTTCTATGCACTCGTCGTCTAGCGGATAGACCTCGTTCCTCGATGCGGCCGCGACAACTTGGTCCCGTTCATGTTTGTCCAGCACGTTTTTGAATTCCTGCGCCGCCTGGCGATTACCAAGCGGGAACATACGGAACGATTGCGGTTGAGAGGTGGGGAGTGGCTTCAGGAAGCAATTCTCCCGGTATATCGCGTCCCAGACATGCCTTGCTCCTTCTCCTCCGTAACCTGTAAATCTTTCCGGATTGTCTAGTAAACTAACATAATCTCCTTTCGCCGCAGCGCCCTCGTCCTCTGGAACGCAGTAGTCTCGTTCATCACACTCGTCATCATATTCAACCACACAACTCTCTCCCACGTCCTCACCTAGCATGCCCTGGAGTGGTTTCTCCTTTGGCCGTTCTTGCTGGAGCTTTTTCCCCGGATGACCCGCCTTGGGGCCTTCCAGCTTGCTCAGTTCCTCCGATCGCCAGATCAGGGGAATATCATCTTCTGAATCCAAAGTATTAACGGCGCAAGCAATATTCCCGCACATGCCCGCGTCATCAGACCAGAAAGGGCATTGCTTGTTAAACAAATTCAGACGGTAATATGAAAAGAAGTCTGTTTCATGAGTGACGGATTGTAGAAGTGGGGAGATCTCGTCGTTGACTGAGTCTAGGGTGGAGAAGGAAGCACAGGCATCTGTGACAGTTGCTTTTGGGTCAATCTGCTCGAGAAGCGGATTGTTAGATATTTAATTTACTCCATGAAAGAAAAAGAAGATTATTGTAGTCAGAAGCATATAAACTTACAGCACAAACACTGGCTGAATGAGGTCTTGCTCTAGAAACTTGGCTATCTAAGTGGCCATCTCCTTTAGCTGGGCTCAACCAGGTGAAGACTGCCAGGTAGAATAGTTGAGAGGCGGAACGCATCGTTGATTGTTCCCGAGGATATGTGCCAAAATTTTTGTTATTGCATAGGGGATATGGCCAGGTGTTACAATTAAGGCCGTTGGATTTGCGACTGGCAATCGAGTACCAATCAGTAAGGGTATGGTTGGAATACGGAAGCGTTTGTGGAATATCTATATTTTTAGAGACGAAAAACAAAGGTAGAATTGAACAGAATATAAGAGAAAGGTTAAAAAAGAAATCGTATTTAAAATGGAACGTAAGCAGTGTGAATAGTTGGCCTTCTTGGTATATATACTACATATATATAGTATCAAGTTTCGACAGGCGGTGGCACACTGGTAAAAGTATCAGCCACCAGGCCAAAGGGAAGGGAATGAGAGTTGTTTATTTTTTACGACATGGGAGCCGGACAACGCGGTAAACGCTTAGAATGCGCTTTTCAGATCGCCCCGGGTTTCAGCCCTCTTCATCTCCAACAGATAAATACTGGCTTTGTTGAAGATGCAAGGTGGCCGCTGATCTTTTTTTTTTTTTTGCGTATGCAGTTCGAACTATGTCAGCTTATTCAGCAATCTATTAGGGGCGCTGCCGAGATCTACGTACTAGCCCGTTTCGGGTTAGCATCGGCATCCGGCTTGAAATGATAATACTAACTATATACTCCGTATATCCGACCAAATTCAAGTTGATACTAGTACTATTTATCACTTCAATTCAGAATATATTGACAATATTTGATACCATGAGAATAGCCAGAAGTATAGGAAGCAATTAGATGTGTGCTGAAATTTGGAGAGCGATTTTTGAGGTTTTGTTAATTACTACTAAATACTATGCACATCCCGCCCATAAATATACAAACTGAAACGACACCCCATAGTAAGATTTAGCCCTCACAATTTTGCCTCAGACCCTTTGTCCTTAGCTGCCTGCCACCCAAACTGAATCGACTGCCCAATTCCCGGCTCCACGATCACATTGACAATCGTCACTTTCTCGTCTTCCAAGAACCCTTCCCTTGTCGCCCTCTCCAGCTCCTCCTCTGTCCGTACAAAGTATCCCCGCCCTCCGCACATCGCAGCAAGATGTTCGTAGCGTGTCTCGTAGAGAAGACTGGTCGATCGCAGGCCGTTCTTTGTATTTGTCTCGTTGACCGTCTCGTCCTGTAGAATCTTCCACTCGTCCTCTGTCTTGGTATCACATGGTAAATACCTGAATTATTCATGACGAAGATTAGCGCCGGAATACGGTGGCGCGCAAGGGTTTCAACCTCCATTGCGCTGAACCCGAACGCGCTATCACCTTCTAGAGCCACTATCTTCTTCGGCTTCTCTGTATTATTGATGTTGTACGCAGCGTGCGCGGCGACGATGTAGCCTAAGCCAACACCCATAGTGGCATATGTTCCCGCATCAAGACGTTGGCGGGGATGCTCTAGTGGGAAAGAGGAGCGGGAGATATCCATTGTATTAGCCCCTTCGGAGACATAGACGATGTTGCCTTCTTCAGGCGGCGACAGAGAGTTGAGAGCAGTTTTGATAATATGATACGCGCGTTGGAAGGTTAAGAAAGTGTTAGGTTTGGTGGGGAGAAGGGCCTTTTGCTGTGAAGAATTTTCGTTCTTCGTGGCCGAGGCCGCAAGGAGGGATGGGTATGAGTCAGGCGAGGTCGCGGAGGCAGGCTTGTACTGCCAACCGGATAGAGAAGAAAGAAGTTGTTGGATCACCAGACTGATATCACCCACTATTCCCAGAGCCGCATCTCCTGCGTTGCTCCCAATTTCCTGCGCGTTGATATCCACCTGGATAAGCTTGACGGAGTGGGACCAGCGGGGGGTTTCACCAAAGTGGAGAATCCAGTTCAGGCGGGCTCCGAGAAGAAGGACAACATCCGCATGTTTCAAGGCCGTGCTTCGAGCGCTAGATGTGTTGAGCGGGTGCGAATCGGGTATCATCCCTTTACCCATCGGGGTCGGTAGGAAGGGTATACCTGTCCTCTCCACAAACTCGCGGATGGAAAACTCCGCTCGTGCATATGCTGAACCCTTCCCAACGACAACGAGTGGCGCCCGGGCAGATCTTAATAGCTGCGCCACTTTCGATACAACCGCTGGGTCGCCGCTGGGTTTGGGGGGCGACGGGACAAGAGTATGCTCAGGGGGCGGCAGTATGAATCCCGGCGCGGTTTTCCCTTGAATTAAGTCTGCGGGGAGATCGATAAAAGTAGGTCCTGGCCTTCCATACCAACAGGTCCTATATGCATTCCGAATCGCACTGTTTACTGACTCAGGCGAGGGGGGCCGTACGGAAAGCTTGGTGTGCGGAGTGAGAAGTGAGATGGCGTCCATCTCTTGGAAGCCTCCCTTTGTAATAATATGCGATTCTGCTGAGCCGGCCAGGACGAGTAGTGGGAATGTGTTCACAGCGGCATTTCCAATCTAGATAGTATTTAAAAACAGCAACTTGTTAGATTTCCAGAATCCTAGTACCCAAATATTTATGTATCATAAAAAGCAACTGAAAGTATTTCAGTCAAAATCTGGAAAGAGTCCCGACTCACCCCAGCCATGGCATGCAAAACCCCGGGCCCACCTACAACCAAACAAACCCCAGGTTTGCCCGACATGTATCCATACACGCTTGCAGCATAGCTGCAGGCCTGTTCGTTTCTAAATGCAATAAACCGAATGCCCAGGTTGATCGCTTCCTCTGCGATTTCCACGACGGGGATGCCGACTATGCCGAAGATCACAGTGACCCCCAAGTCATGAAGGGAGCGAGCGACTATTTGGGCGCCGGTTAGAGAGGGCATTTTTGTTCCTTTCTACTTTTGTAAAGCCGTTATTCCACCCTGTGCGCACGTATTTCTTCCTTCAATTGAGCGGAAAGTTTTCTTCTGGATGGCTCTTGTCGTATGGATTTCGGCAAAAGGCTCTTGAGCTAGGGATCTAGAAAAGGAAACCGGATGCGAGCTGGTTCGGCATAAAGCTCGATTTGGGGGATTGAGATAAGTTATCTTTTGAGAGTCTCTCTATAATGTTCTTTTTGATGAAAAACTTCGGGAATTTGTCGAGGGAGAGATGAGTCCTCCCGGCCGAGATGCCGCTGGGTAAATAGTTTTGGTGGAGAAGCTGAGCTGGGTTGGGGTTTATTTGCCGTTTCCGTGACTCAAGCGCTGAATTTTTCGGGGAACACTCCGAGGTTAAATATTTATTTAATACTGACTGGATAGATATTTCGATATTTAAATAATGACAAAAAAAAACTTCACCAAAATTTATAAATGGACAAAGTAACTAGTACGGACTGATAATTCCATGGAGATGTATTTATGATCTGCGTGAATTCGTAATGCACCGTACATACATGCTAATATTATTCTAGTTCTTTGCGGATATATGTTATAATAACCGCGGCAAGGGATTGGAGTTCGTAAATATAGAGACAGCTGAGTTTATTATATACATGCATTATTTTTTGTATCTAACACAAACCCGTATTTGGCATAAGATTGCGAGTATCAAAATGCATTGCGTGAGTAAAAGGAGAAAAATCACAGGGCCTACCGGGGAATGTATCTATCCAAATAGATTTTTCAACACGCACGCAAAAACATAACACACACGAGATTGTTGACTTTGAAACCGATGCAATATGAAACGCGAACAAGCCCTCTTCATCTTTAAGTCGCGGATTGAAAATCTCATATTTCATCCAAAAGCATAAGCAACCAAACGAAATTCATCCTCATTTCCTTTCCATTTACCGCAGGCCCAACTGTTCTTAAAACTCGAACTCCGACCTGAAAACCGAAACATCCATCCCACTAACAACCAAGTCACTCAGATCTCGCCGGCCCATTTGGCTAAATACCCGTCGAAGCGTATCATACAAGTTCGTGCTCTGATTCTGCGAAATGTGTATCATATGCTCCAACTGCGCCTCATCAACACCATCGCCAACAATGTCCCTGGCACGTTCCCGCCCTTCCTCCTCCACGACTTTGTGCATTGACAGAGCTCCGAGCAGATGTTGTGCGGCTTCTGGGTAGCAGCCAATGTTAATACACGATACACCTAGATTGTACCGAGCACGAACAAAGTTTGGGTTCAGCGTTAGGGCCTTCTCATAGGCTTCGATGGCCTCTTCGGACCGGCCAGAGTTCGCGAGTGTAGCCCCGAGGCGGTTCCATAGAAGGTGCACTTGGGTTTTCTGGTTGGATATTCCAGATTCTGTGGATGCAAGCGCAGCGGTAAAGCAATCAACGGCTTTGTGGTATTCTTCTGCGCCATAGAAGAGGACGCCTAGGCCAACTTGCACGTCTGGATCCATCTGCTCTCCCTGCGGAGAAAGCTGCGCAGCCTGGATGAAGAGATCGGTGACTCTCTCGTGTAAAATGTGTCGATCCGTGAAGCTCAAGTCGATATTTTCTGAGAGTGTGCTCGGGTCGACGAGTTGGGGATACTTTACTGATAGCCAGCGTTCGAGGGTGCGGTACGCAGTCGAGTCGTAGCCTTCGTTCGTATATGAGACGGCGAGGCCCATGAGGGCATCTAGGTTATTGGGGTCAAGCTTCAAGGCTTGTTCCAACGCGCGGATGGCCGGGCTTTCCTTCTCATTCTGGGCCTGGGCAGATCCTAGCATCGTCCATGCTTCGGTATGCTTGGGATCCTTCTGCACCGCAGCTTCGAAAGCAAGGGCCGCGAGAGAAAGGTTCCCGCCTTCTCTCATGATACGTACACCTTCTTCGAAGGGGTTATTGACCGATTTGAAAGCGTTTTCTTCTTCGAAGAGGTAGTCTCCCATCAGGGGATCTCTGGTATGAGTGTTAAGGGAACCATCAAAATGATCCCATTCGTCGAAATCGCCCAAATTCAAATTATCGAAATCTAGATTTTCGTTGACCATTTGTCTGCGAGCTGCAGTCTCAGCTTGTATGTCTTTCCATATGTTTTCAAAGTGTCCGAACTCATCAGTCTCGGTGTGGACTGACCTATCGACCTCATTCAGCTCTGCTTCTATCGCCGCATTTGCTTCCGCATCCTCATCCTTCTGCCCCGACGCAGCAATCTCTGCAAACTGTGCTTCCCAGTTTTGATCGTCTAACTCTATCATCCTTCCTTTCCCTTTATCTTCTTGCATGGATTGTTGCGGTGGGTGATGGTGTTGCATCCCCATGCTATATGGTTGGCCCATCATACCACCCATGTATCCCGAGTTCATACCGCCAAATCCCATCATTTGGGGTTGATAAGCGCTCATCATTGGAGCAGATGAAGTAGCCGGGGTCGACGTAGCCTGCATACCGCTCCGGGTTTGTTGTCGGAAAAGAGCAAACTCTGTGGAATTGAACTCAGGGCTTCCGGGAAACGCTCTACCCATTCCCGGTTTAAAAGCGGCCTCCATCCTTGCCTGCTCACCATGATCGAACTCCGTAGCCCAGGCAGGCGAGCCCGTTCTCTGCGGTGCAGTTTGGAAATTTTCTAGTTCACGTCGCATTTGCTCCATGGCGAAAGGTTGAGCCGGGCCTTGCGACATCTGATCTCCTTGCTGGAGAAACTCGTCCATCATCTAGCAAAAAAAAACAAAAAAAAAAATTAAGAAAAAAGGGAAAATCAGTACATGGTAATATTTTGTTTTGTATAGGATATGCCGTAGTACCTTGTCCTGGCCTCCCATCATCCCCCTAGATCGCATCCCCTCCTGTAGGCCACCTGGACCCCGCCCAACGAGTCTATCGCGTTGCAGCGACTTATCATCCTGAACATGCTTTGTAAACTGCGTCAAGGGATTGCCTGCTGTCGAGCACTCAGGCCCGCCGAGGAAAGACATGTTGGAGAAATGTACGAGACCGGGAAAAGGAGATATATGATATATGAGGGGTATAATCAAGCAGATCGATGAATGAGAGCAAGCGGCGACCTAACGTAGAAAATATGGTGACGAGGTGGGTGTCAAAAAAATAACATAAAAAACAAAGGTTAGATAGAGAAGAGGAGGGCGAGAGAATATGGTATATTATTGTTGTGGTCGTATTAAGCAGAAAGATGAGAAGCAAAAGGCTATCAAAAAGATGTTCCGTCCCTTTTTTTTTGCCTTTGGAGAAATGGCCAAACATCCTCGGGTGTTTGGAGGCGGATACCAGATTTACCGGCAAGCTGACGTCGGTCGTTGCGGGACAGCCGATAATTGGTTCGAGTAACCAAGTTTCTGTTCTGTATCGCTGTATCGTATGTTACAATATCGATCGGGGGAGGACATTAGTCAGCAGCTCATCTTTTTTTCATGTGGAAATATCAAAACTTTGGAAGGTTCTCTTTATTTTTTATTTTTTATTTTTTAGCCCATGAAAGAAGTTTAGAGCGGGTTAAACTATTATCAAAAGCATCCATATTATTGTTATTCTTCAAAAGAGGAGATTGGACCATATTCCTAAAACCATGTCATTCTAATAATCACACAAAAAAGCAGTCCGCCTGTACTAATAAAAAAAATAAAATAGCAAAAAGGAGTCAGAAAAAATTAGGAAGTAGTTTTCAAAGAAAATCAAAAAATGAAACAGCCAGACATGCAACTATATAATACACAATTTTAGAGCTAAAAAATTAAAAAATTAAAAAAAAAAGAGCCACGAAGTACGGAGGAGGAATAGAGAAAAGGGAGTTGAGGCAGGGAGAGTGAAGGGGGGATAGGGGAAGCGAAGAGGAGGGCCGTCTACAAAGTAGGAGAGGTCAAAATAGTCAAGGAAAGAGAGGGACAAGGGAAAAACTGAAGGATTAATCCTGCTCCTTTTCGGTTCCCAACAGTCCCATGATCAGAATCGATACAATAGATAGAACGCCCATGGTACGTAAAATATAACATTTAAGACAACCTGTGCAGGTAGGCCAGTTCCAGGATTATGTTGCGTAGGCCAGCTCCCATCAATTCTTCGTTGTGATTCTACCGAGCGGTTTCGGAATTGGCAGCTTCAGTTTCGCTAGGCTCCGACTGGACGGGCTCTTCAGGCTCGGAGTTGGAGAAGCGGGAACCTCTGGACCTGCTGGCCATCATTTCCTTGGTGTTGAGGCTGTAGTCCAGTCGGAGAGGACGTCCATAAGGAGCCTTCTCCTTGAGAATTTCCATTGCAGCCTTTGCGCTCTCGACGTCCAAAAAGTCAGCGTGGGCAAATCCGCGGGGTTTACCGGTTCTTTTGTCGACGGACACGCGGACATCGTCAACGCTTGGGATATCTTTGAACAGGTCATTCAATTCACGGTCAGTCATTTCAAAGGACAGGTTTCCAATGAAAAGAGTCTTGGTTGGTTCGCTGGCGCGTGTTTTGGGTGCTGCGGAGCTGCGGGCCGAATAGTTGACAACAATCCTGCGTCCTTCATAGATTGACATATTCATCTCGGAAATCGCAGATTCAGCCGCTTGAACGGAGTCGAACTGGACATATGCGAAACTAAGCGAGGAAGCATTAGATTAATCATGTAAAAACAAGCGCGCGGAACGACCACGGAGAAGTTTGGTTTTTGGAAAAAATCAAATAAAATAAAAGTAAAATAAAAAACACAGATTAAGATAGAAAAGAAAAGGGGGGAAGTACCCTCTGCTCATTCCACGGCTGTCATAAACGATGCGAACGGAGTGAATAGTTCCGAATTTGGCCAAATCACGTTTCAAGTCTTCTGCCGTAACTTCGAAAAAGAGGTTTCCAACGTAGATGGTATCATTGGGCTTGATAGCCACGGGTTCTCTCTCTCTATAACTATCATTTCGACGGTCGTTCTGACGGTCATTCCTCCGGCCATATGGCTGTGCGTCATCATACGACGAATTCCAGTTCCATCGCTGTTGGAAAGCGACTTTGGGGACCTGGCCACTTAATCTCAGGAAGGATGGGCCAAGGGCAGCTAGAGTTCCGGGCTTAGCGGCAAAAGCAGCAGGTGCTGCGCTGATTGCGCGGAACGCCGCGTGTCTAAGAGAAATCCTGCTCCATGAAATATTTAAGTTAGCTTTTGCAGGATGGGGAGGAACAAACTGTACGATGTAAGGGATAACTAACATTTTCAATGGGGTGTAAATAAAAAATATTATAACAATATACAATTATATCACACAGAGAAATATAAAATCAAACAAAAATGAAGAAAATTTGAAAGATGGTTAAAGAGGACAGAAGAGGAGGAGGATGAAGTCGAAAAAGGGAAAAAAAAAAAGCTGTATGGGAGGAAGAAAAAAAAAAGTCGATAAGATGAGGTGAATTAAAGTTTGCAGCTACATTGGGTTAGTTTGGCTGACTACTCCAACCCCGAGGACAAGGACGTGGAATATATGTCACGTGGCTACAAGCATCTACCTATCGTTATCAGCCATATTCCATATTAGTACTACTATACATATCTGGAAATAAATAAAATAAGTAAAGTTGGCTGGTCAATCCCCCAGGGCGAAACACAAACCACTCGTCATTCCCCTTCTTTGCGGCGTCACACTCTCTGGATATATACTCCGTACGTGGGCGAGATACGAAGCCAGCCCCCCCTTTTCCGTTTCTCCTTTCAATTTCTTTACATAAACACAGAACATGTCATCCAAAACCCAACGCAAAAATAAAAACAGAACAAATCAGAATAAACAGGTATATATTAGCCATAACCAACCAACATCGCCCATCACAACCATCCACACAAACACACCCGCGTAGTGACAGATCCGAGCCAGCCAAAGAACGTTAAAAAAAAATCTAAAAGGAGAAATATTTAGAGGGGAAAAAGATGCCCCCAAGTGCTTCCTTTTGTTTTGTTTTGTTTTTTTTTGTTTTTCATTTTAGTTTTTTACTTCGTTTTTTTTGCCCTTTTTTTCCATACGCCCTCGAGCATATAACCTCGACTGAGGCATCCCATAAAGAACGAGGGTTTATCTCCCATCGCGGCCCCCGGTGTCAAAAATATTATGCTGCATTGAAAATACTCTCTTGCCGCCTGTGGTTTCCGGACTAGTCTGCTGCTCATGTGCTTGTTGGTGCGATAGATGTGATTGATGTTGTTGTTGTCGGTGTGATGGTTGTGGTGGTGGTTGCGGCGGCGGGGACGGTTGTAGTAGAGGCCCGGGGGAGAAGCTTTGCACGTCAAACATAGGCCAACTCTGGTTATTCGGATCTGTTGTGGCAGTTTGCAGGTAGTTATCCCATGCCTCCTAGTCGAGGTTATATGCTCGAGGGCGTATGGAAAAAAGGGCAAAAAAAAACGAAGTAAAAAAAAC
>LGUA01000708.1:0-11902 GCA_001660665.1 Emergomyces africanus | reverse complement strand
TATATATATACGGAGTATACGCAGTATACGCAGTATACACGGATAATGGATCAATCGATTCCAGAGCCCGTGAACCTTCGAGGAAGAGAGAAAAGGACTTGGAATCCAAATTGTCAGGCGCTCTTATCCTCGGATAGCCAATCTTCGTGTCGACGAGCACCCCGCCCCGTAACCTTATACTGAACAATATGCATTTTCTTCGAGAACATATACAAAGAAAGAAAAGAAGCGTAAATTTCACTATTTTGTTTTTTGTGCTCGGTTATATTAAACATGGCTGGGAACAGGAAAGCTTGTAATTTTTTAATTTGGGGGACGGAGTACTCCGTACGGAGTACTTGGTTAGTTAATTCTTTGCTGGGGTGCGGGGAAAAAACTCACCCACTCTTGGCCAAACTTTGGTTTGGCTTTTAAGGCTTCTTGGCGGGACTCCACAAAAGTTGTTTAGCTCAAGGCCACCCAAACTCCCTTCATTCAACCTCAACTGTAAAAACTTATCAGCCGATAATTCACAATATGTCAACGGTATTTTCTCCAGTCTGGCATGCCGCACGAGGCAATATTTACTGGCTTCCAGAAGAGTAAGGTTTGTTGGTCTTACCAATGATAGGGCCAGCTAGAAAACCCTGACCCAAATCCTTGTCAAACTGCCATGCGTTTATCGGTAGAGAAGGTACAGTACCTAACTGTTTTTCAGTTGCTACGTTTCTAGCTCTGAAAAATCCAGCCGATCATAGTACGTAGCCTATTAGTACCCTGTACTCCGTACTAGGACATACAATTGCTTGCATCCCTGGAAATCCTTCCCGCTCAAACATAATCACCCCAAAGGCTTACGGAGTACGGAGTACTGCGTGCGGGATGAATGGTTGAATAGGTCCGAGCCCCCCTCAAATACCAAAACACTGTGCCACAAAATAAGGACGTTACATTCCCATGTGCATGGCTCCTGCTATTTGGTTTCTTTCTTGACCCAAGCTAGTGGAAGTACTGCAGCTTGCCCGAGCTGCATACTTTCGTGCTTGAGCATCCGGAGAAAAACGAGAAAGAGGCCGACTGGATCTGAACTCCAAATGCTGGATCAAGGGGTAGGAAAGTAAAGAGAGGAAGTAACTTTGAAGATTTGGCCATGAGCAAGGTCTTTGTCTGCGTTCAGCCAAAAAAGTACATACAAAGTAAGGGACAAAAAGGGAGCCCCGACAAATTATTCACAATGATACATACCTACCGCTCTCCAATAATGTGCGGTTGTCATCCAGTGTACGCAGTATGGAGTATATGTGTGGCGATCTACGCCTATCATCGGTGAGCCGTGGCAACAAGCCCAAAAAGAAGAGAAGCCAATCAGGCTTCGGCGAACTGGGGTAACGCGAGGGATTTTAATTATCCCCCAGCGATCGAAACTTGAATGTCATGGGGGTCAAGCTCAATGGCTCCAATCTTATTTACTGCGTACAGCAAGTTGAGGGTTCCTCGATGTGGTTAAGGATTGCGGCCCCAAAATAATGCCCGCGTTTCTGTGTCTAATATGACAGCCCCATGCGGTTGCTAGTGCATACCCTCCTTTTCGATGAAATCAAATATGGCCTCCTGTGGTCACAGAGGAGGGGGGGAAGAGGGGACGATGTTGCATATCGGCTGAGCTGAGACCCGAGGCCTCCCTGCTTCTTACTGGCATATTTGAACTCTCCCATCTCCCTATTTTCTTCTTTCCTAGTTCTCTTTCTACCTGATGATGGTCCCGCCTTGCGTTCTCTGAGAACTCTGCCCTAAAAAGCCAAACACATATGGGCCTGAACCTGACAGCTGCGAAACTTCTCCCAGTTAATATTTAGGCCATCGTGGCAGTGCTTTCGTTGCACTAGGTACTGTTTTACTCACAGTCACAGCCCGTCATGTCAAAAGCAGAGGTAACAGGAGGAGCGCCTCCTTATGACGATGTCACGAAGGAAATAGATGCAAAGGAACTTCGGTTCAACGAAGCTGCAGGTCTCTACGGTGATGCTGAGACTGCCGAACGATATGGCTATGTTACTCGTGGGTAAGTTGCTCAACACTCAAACAAAGTTCACCATGACGAGTTGGAGAATATTATGGAAGAAAAGCAAAATGCTATAGAAGGAAACTGCTGACCAAAACTAACAGGCTGAAATCCCGACATATCCAGTTTATTGCTCTGGGAGGATCTATCGGCACAGGGCTCTTCTTGGGTATTGGTCGAGCTCATACCCAAGGTGGCCCCCTCAGTATCCTGCTTGGGTATAGTTTCACTGGTATCGCAATCTTCGGAATGGTAAGTAAAATACCGGTTGTACCCTGACGCGGACTGTGTTGACTGTGGATCGCAGATGATGTCTCTCGGTGAAATGGCAACTTGGCTTCCACTCCCTGGTGCCATTCCTCATTTCTGCGGACGTTATGTTGATGAAGCGATGGGATTTGCTGTGGGCTGGAATGTAAGCTACCGTATTTCAATTACTCCTGCCATTAATAATGGCGAACATAAGGGGAAAAATATCTTCTTGGTATCGCAGGTACTAATTCCGGAGAACAGACTTGGTACCAATGCGCAATCACTATTTGTGTCGAAATTGCGGCCGCTGCCCTGCTTATTGAATACTGGCCAGGCGCCGAGGGCATTAACGTCGGAGCATGGATCTCCATAGTTTGGGTCCTCATTATGTTTTTGAACGTCTTCGCCGTAGCGATCTATGGTGAGGCGGAGTTCATCTTCGCTAGTATCAAGATTGTCACGATTGTCGGTCTTCTCATACTGTCCCTCATTATCGATCTCGGCGGCGGACCCGACCATGATCGTCGGGGCTTCCGTTACTGGAAAAATCCCGGCGCAATGAGAGAATACGTTGCTACCGGCGACAAAGGGCGCTTCCTTGGATTTTTCTCGACCCTCGTGAACGCTGCATTCTCATTCGGCGGCGTAGAAATGGTTGCCTCCGCGGCTGGTGAAGCAGCAAATCCGCGACGGAACATTCCCAAGGCAATTCGAAGAGTCTTTTGGCGTATCATTACCTTCTATGTCTTGGGATCTCTGGCTATCGGAATGCTGGTTCCGTACGACGATGACCAGCTGTTGAGTGCTCAAAAATCAGATAAAGCGAGCACTGGTGCGGCCTCCCCGTGGGTCATTGCTGTGCAACGTGCCAAAATCCCAGTGCTCCCATCTATCATCAATGCTGTCATTTTAACGTCCGCTTCCTCGTCGGGCAATGCATTCTTGTATACTGGTAGTCGCTACCTCTACGCGTTGGCCCAAAACGGACAAGCACCGAGGTTCCTTCTCAAGTGCACCAAATTGTGAGGAAACATTGATCATACGTATAGTCCTATTTCTTGTTAGGACTTGCTAACCATATTTATTACATATAGGGGGGTGCCGATTTACTGTGTCTTAATCACAGGAGCAGTCGGGCTCCTTACCTTCATGTCGACTAGCGCAGGTGCCAACACCGTCTTCGTCTGGTTCCAAAACCTGACCACGATCGCATCGCTGTTTACCTGGGTTTCCATCTGTATTGCCTGCATTAAATTCCATCATGCAATCGAAGCTCAAGGTGTCGACCGCAGTACAATGGTTTTCCGAGCTCCCTGGCAGCCATACCCTGCATACTTCGCGCTCTGCTTCTTTTCCGTCATCATCGTGTTCAACGGGTTCGATGCCTTTGCGCCCGAGTTCAAATTCCAGAGTTTCTTCACCGCATATATTGGTGTCCCGATCTATTTCGGGCTATATTTGTTTTGGAGAATCTTTAAAAGGACTAAATTCATCGACCCTGCGGAAGCGGATATTTGGTCAGGAAAAGCGGCGCTTGATGCCGTTGAGTGGCCGGCGGATAACCCACGTAACATTATCGAGAAGGTGTGGTATTGGATTGCATAAATGGAGAAGGGAAGAAATCATGGATGGAAGCCCAGCGTTTCTTTGTTCTCCTGTACTTCGTGAAGCAGGACCGACTTTCTGCATACCTGTTTGTAGGCCACATGTCTTTCCCAGCGGAGCTGATCCACATGATAATTTCCTCATACATTCATATATATATCCAATCTATCGCCCTCCTTTGTTTTTCATTTCACTTTTTTCCTGGTTCTAGTTCAGTCAGCTTTTTAGTACTCTCAAGTATATATAACTCATACCTTTGACTGAATCATGTCCCAAAATATCAAAGAAATAACTCGATTCATTTCACTATATATTGGTCTCCCGAGGTCATTGTCCCCTTAATTGCCTGGCAGTGGGTCAACTTGAAGATTTCGCGGGTTACGCCGTTCGAAGATGAAAGGCAAAACCCTAGGGACCCCTGTCCAAAATAGGACAAGGATACTTTCGATAAAGGTGGTCCCCAAGTCCCCATGCCAGCATGGGCTAATATTGATAACGCATCCATTAACCGTCCTCCGTAGTTTCACACAAGAGTATAGGCAGACAGCAGCGAAGTAAACAGCCCTGACAGACAGGCTTCATAAAGCAGGGGCTGAAAAAGTGAGAAAAGACATCATGACATCCAAATTGTCATTCAAGAGGGCTCTCTTGAAACAATAGATCCGATGCTAGAATGATAGCACAGTACGTACTGCGTAGTACTCTTCAAGAGTATCAAAATGCATTGAAGATTATGGTGGGAAGCGGGCGGGAGAGAGAGGGGAAAGGGAGAAACTGACAGAAATTAAAGGAAACACTGGTCGAGGAAGTTTCTTTATAAAGAGATATCGAGACTATAAAAATAAAATAAAAATTGCACGCCCTTCGCCCTTGAACTAAGTAACTGACTCGATGGAGGTTTACACAAACACCACCGAACTAATACCCACACTACCCTCTAAGTTATCCGAGGTATAGCGTGGTAACTCGTTTTCAAACAAATAATACATAAAAAGAAGATCAGGAATACAATCTCGAGCAAATTGCTTCCAGGTGCATTCAACTTATATATATTTTCAGTCTGTCTATTTGAGCCGTATATTCACGACACAAAAACTGATAAAAGGCTGATACCTGCCGAAAATATAAAAGCCGGCACCACCCATGATATTTGATACATACTAGATTGAAATGGCTGTAGCAGGCCTGCCAAATGAAGATTGAATGGAGTACACTCCATGTATTATTAAATGTTGTATCAATTACCATGCTCCAGAATACAGAAATTCCTAGGGAATGGTGTAAGTAGTCAACTTGGTGAGTGGGAGTAAATATTGGAACCCCTACAGGCGAACTCTATTCAAGACGAGAAAAACCCAAGAGCACCGATTGGGCAATGGGGTCCACAGGCGTCATTACTACGGAGGATTAGAAACCCATTTCTTAGGTATTTAACGAATAGAATTAGCAGAACATTCTCTCGATTTTATTATCAGCTGCATCAGTTAGTTAGGGTGGCGCGACTGACCTCGAAGGGCGTGAGGTTTAGTTATATTGATACGAGCTTAGGAAACCTCCACCATATTTTGTTTTTTATACTGACAAGCGCCCCCCCCCCCCCCCCAACCCCTCTCTTCACCTCCCTTTCGATCCAGAAGTCGTAAGAGCAAGGAGTGAAAAACTGCCCTTAAAAGTTAGGAAGGACAGAAGAGCTTGTACCGTGAGGATGTGCAGGTATCTCGTAGAGACGTTTGTTCCCTCTAGCTTCCAGATATGTTAAAAGTAAGGCAGCATAAGAGCAAAGAGGACAAGTGTATAAAACAACTTCAGCGCAGGTATTGGTAAAGGGTGTCGAAGAGGATGAATGCTGGAGACCAGGCACACGAAGTCAATGGACTCTTTGACCCCGGTATTCCTTTGCTCTTCTTTTGGCTTCCCTCTTTTAACTTTGGCATTGGAAAAACCGAATATCAACATCCGCGGCTAACAGAAGACATGCCAACTGATGAGAAAGACGACTGAAATCTTTGTACATGAACTCCAATTTCACCTTGGGAAAAGGGGGGGGAAGGCTATAGGAGAATGGAAGGCATATGAACTTATGATATGAAATCTCCCTAGAGACTTGCTCAACCATTTTAAAAGGGGTATATATCCCAAAGAAGAAAAAAATATGCAGAGATACAGTACAATAGGAAAAAAAGAAAGGAAGAACATGAAAAGAGAGAAAAATAAAAATAAAATATACAATATAGATAAAATTCCATTCCCCAGTTCCTAAACGCCATGCTCAGTCCCACATTGTGTATCATTTTGTCATCGCACTCGTAACAAAATCCGTATCTCAACCCATTTGGGGAAAATAAGAATTAATCCACACCAGGCGGAAGATCCTTGAGTATTTCCCAGCCATACTCTTCCTCCGGCTTCTCAGGCTCCATACCCAAAGCATTGCGGTAAGCACGAACCTCATTCTGCAACCCAGATATAACACGGATGGGGGCCTCTTCCTCTTCGCAGCGAAGGCGGTACGCAGTACGGATCATTTCAGAGCATCTCATTGCCTTCGCGTGCCAATTGTCTCTGTCCAGACGGCTCTCGAGATGGGCGTCGCGTTCGGCCTGGAGGAGGTTATTGTAATGACGTTTCTGGGCGAGGTAGTGCATGTTATTGTTCTGGCAGTAGTGGCGGATCTGTTCCACCATGGTACCGACGGCGGTTTCGTATTCCCCGATGAGTTTGGTGTTTTCAACCTGTTCACGCTTGAGCGCTTCGACGAGGGATTTTTCTCGTGCGAGCGATCGCTCGAGTTCTGCGATTCTGGCGGCTTTCGATTTGAGGATTGGTTAGATCAATGGCATGAAGTTGTGGAGTTTAGTTGGGTCAATGAACGTACCCGTTACCTCTCCGTTGACTTGTTGGAGAGCAGGGCTGGCACCCTCGGTAGCGGCACGTTTCTATAAGCATGAAAGAAACGAAAACAATTAGTTCGTAACAAGGCTTCTCTTTGTTTGTTTGTTTCCGCTGACGCTTACAAACCCATTGAAGGCGAAGAAAGATTTTTTTTTTTAAAAAAAGGTGCAGGATCACCAACCATAATTTCCTCCGCACTATCAATAATCCCCTTCGTCATGTCGCGATTATTCTTCAACACGTCACTGAGTTCCAACACCATCTCGTAAAGATGATTGAGGTCCATCTGGTGTCCAGCATTAACTGGCATTCCCATTCCCACATTCATCGGCCCCATCACCCCATTTTGTATGGAAGGAGTACCAGGACTCGGGCTTGGACGAGATAAGCCAGTCATGGCGGGTCCAGGCGAATTGAAGCTGTTGCTGTTATTGCTGCTATTGTTGTGATCGTAAAAATTGCTGAAGGGGCCTGCACCAGCACCAGAACCGGTGTTGGGCGAAGGGGACGGGCCTGTATTGCTGGTGCTGCTGGTGCTGTTGGTGGTGTTGCTGGTCATCGACATGCTTGCAGAGGAAAAGGCGAGATTAAGTTCCGTTAGCTCGTCGTCCTCATCAGCAGCGTCGGGCGCTTTGTCCGCTGCTCCAGTTCCACTTGCTGGTCGAATACCCAACACCTCAGCGCGAAACTGGACCAGGTCCTGTCGAGACGCTAGCGATCTGGCTCGACGGTGTCGAGGGACAAACCCTTGGCTTTCACCCGACGTATTGGAGATTTCGACAGCACACGCGGTGCTGCCTTCTTCTTTTTCTTCTTGTTCTTGTGATAGTAGTAATTAGTTATAATAGATTTTCGTGAATCGGTTAATATCCAGGGGATTTAAATTGATAACTTGAACTCATTGGAGCACTTATGCTGTAGGCTGCTATTTGGTGTGCTTACTAACCTGAGGGCTCGGCATTGAGTATATCCATGCCGACATGACTCAAAGCCGGATAGTAGTAGTAGTAGTACAGTACATGTATACGTTACTAGTACTATGTTGTTTACAGACGGTGATGAAGTAGATGAAGATGATGCCACAGAGTAGAAAGGAAACCGATTTGAATAAGCGTTTATGAGAGTGAAATTCATACAAGACATGTTGCGTGGCAACACTCTCTGACAGTAACCAGCATATTCTAGTACATGGTACTCTTAATGACAACACTGGCAAGAGTTCGACCGTAAAGCATGAAGCGGAGACTTCTGGTCCAGACAGACCTATACACTCCATTCAATTAACAGATCCGAGCTGACCTGCACCCTTGATCTAATTCCGGTTGACCAAAATTTGAAAACCGCAATTGCCTGCTTCATACTACCTAGAATATTTATGCACAGGTCTCCCCAGCACTCCGTCCGACCATCCATCTGCAACAAACTTTGATTCCTTTAACATTCAAATGCAAACCGACGCGTACAATGCGTTGTTTTCGGGCACTTCACTGCGTTCTAACCGCTCTCCATACACGGGAAATTAAGCAGGTCCAACCCGATAGCTACTTGAACCTTAGTCCAAGCAAACGACAACGTCGGGGAGCGAAATGTTTTTTTTGTCGTCTTTCCGTTGAGCTTTTTCCATAATGTAACCGTAGAGAGCTTCTCCCATCCTTCCTAATGGAATCCGAAATGAAAAAAGAAGTTTGCTCGGTTTTGAGTTCGACGGGGGTCTTCTGGCCTCTTAAGCCCACTTTTGCAAGAAAAAGTCGGGGAAATCGAGGAATCAAACGACATCCGCGCTTCTACTTTAAGTCATATCCAGCACTGCTAAAAGCTTTGCCTCCGGATCATTAATCGGCTGGGACATCCCGTCAAGCTCGATATTCATACGAGCCCTGCCAACCCTGCTCGTAACCTTCGCAACAAGCATTCTCATCTTGTCAATCTCTTGGCCTAGCGGACTATCCCTGGTAACTAGGTTTGGCTGGATGTTCTTTTGAGGATCCTTGAAAGGCTCCAGCAGCTCCTTGAGCTGTTTATACTGCGCAAGCCGGTCCTGTTGCTTTTTGCGCCGGTTGTCAAGTTCTAATAGGCGCTGTTGTAATTGTTCGTATCTATCAAAAGGTCTGTTAGGATAATATGTAGATGTTTTGTACCTCCGGGGGAAAAGGGAGGATTATCGAACCTGAGTTTCCCGTCTTCATCGATGTCACCATCGTCTCTCCATTGCTCTGGAAGTCGGGTGATACTCCTTTTTTCTCGCTTTTGTCAGTTGACAACATCATTCCATTCTCATCCGCATACGTAATCCATATGAAATAGAAAGCTAAAATTAATTTCATACCTCGAACTCGTCAAATCAGTGCCTTTTTCTATGACAAGACCTTGCGACAGCTCGCCGCTAGTCTCTAGGTCAATCGAACCCCAATAGAGACTTTCGATTTGCCGGGCAACATGGTGGATAGCCTGCGACGAGAAGGCGGCGCGATTATGTTTTTTCAAAGTAGCATTTACTGATGATACAAAATGTTAGCCGAGTGGTGCACCACATGTGTTGCGCGAAAAATGATTGAGCGCGATGAAATGAGAACACGCGTAACTTAAAACAAGAAACGCCCTCAGGCCCGTCATTACGCGAAGGGATAGGACAGGTCATACATTTTTGCAGCACATCCTCTACCAATTTATCGGGAATATCATCTTCAGAAGAAGGCCCATAGTCGCGCCAGTTTTCAGATGGGCTGAGAGCTACAGATAGGATGCGGATTTGGTTTCGGACGAACGAGGATTTTATCTCTGTAATGGTTTTCGAGGAATCCATGTTTATTATATACAAAAGCAAGTATCGAAAAATATCCTCTCAATATTTTTATATATATCAGGATACTAATTTATTCCCAGCTCTGTTTCAACAATTGCTTTTATTCCAATCCATCTGGATTGTTGTTGATATCACGTGGTTTTATGAGATCGAATCTGATAAGATAATGAAGCAGGAGGTTCGGCTTCTAATTCTACTGTGAAAAATGAAATACCATTCGACAATGAGGCCTAGGGCCTTTTGGGAGACGAAGCTAGGCGGTTCGGGACAATTCATCCCAAGCACGGCTTATACTACCAAAATTTTTATGGGGGTTTCCAGAATGATTGTGTGTAAGGCCGCCTTCCGGTGGTCTTCTCACCCAGCCTTGTTAACCTCGGCAAAAAATACCTACAGCTTCCAGATCGCCATTATCCGTCGCATACATCCACCAAGGCAAGCGTCTATATTACAGGTCTTTACTGGACAATAGTCATTATATTAAATACTCCCCTTAGACACATTTATACATATTTACCAAACTCCCCTGCCACTAAATACTCCCAGCGGTCTATTTCAACCTAATTTCTCGAGATGGTCGGCAGCAAACGCCCAAAAGGGCTTCTATTCGACATTGGCGGCGTTTGTGTATGGAATCCCTCATTCCTTCCAGCAATGAGCTTGTCATGCAGTCAATATCATCGAAACTTTTCTAATCTAATTATTTATAGGTTGTTTCCCCTTTTCAAGCAATCCTAGATTATGAAATCGCAAACAACATTCCGATCGGCTGGGTAAATTACAGCATCCAACAGACCTCTCCAAACGGCGCGTGGCACAAGGTAGAGCGCGGCGAGGTGAAATTGGATGCCCCTTTCTTCCAAGAGTTCAACAGCGATTTCCAACACCAACATCTATGGAAATCATTCCATGCCTTGCAGCAGAGCAAAAATAAAGAGCTCCCCGCCTCATCATCATCATCATCATCATCATCATCATCATCGTCACCCCTCCCACCCCTCCCCAAGATCGACGCAGAATACCTCTTTTGGCAAATGATGCGAGTCGCCCGAAGCCCAGACCCATACATGTTCCCCGCTCTGCAAAAACTGCATGCATCTGGGGAGTTCATCCTAGGCGCGCTGTCCAATACGACAATCCTACCAGCAGACGCCCCGGTGGGGCCACCTGTGGATGTGAAGCAGTTCTTTGATTTCTTCATCTCCAGCGCGCACGTCGGACTACGAAAGCCGGATCCCAGGATCTATGCGCTGGCATTGAAGGAAATGAATGAAGCAGCGAAGAAGAAGGGGTTACCTGCTATTGAGCCGGATGATATCGTGTTTCTGGATGATATTGGGGTTAACCTGAAATGGGCGAAGAAGGCGGGTTTCCGGACTATCAAAGTCAACCTGGGCCAGTCGTTGGATGCAGTGAGAGAGCTGGAGGCTTTGACTGGTATGCAGCTGCTGGAGAGTGATGGGAGAGCGAGATTATAGATTGCAGATGTGGAGAGCTCAATGTTGGAGCGATTTGTTTGGTATCCTTGTTAGATATTTCACTAATAGATCAGTTTTACGTGCATGCGGAGTCTGTATTAGATACTATTGATACCAATAGATTTTCATGCAAAAGAAATAAAATTTCCAGTCAATTAACAAATATAATAATTAAAGTAGTAATTACAGTTACCGTATAAAGTACTCACTGCTGCTCAGGATTATTTGTGTGTTCTCTGTGAGTATACTTTTTGGTGGTCCAAATAAAATATCATTATAATATAGTATTTAGCTCGTCGCCGACCCCAGTCCGCCCGCAGCTTTGGGAAATGGCCGCTAAGCGAACACACAAAACGAGCCACAGAAATCCCACACAACAACAGCCTGCGATAAATCTTTCTTTTTCTTCTCGTCCCCAGTCCAGTACCCAGGTTCAGTAGCAACTCGACGCACCAAACCTACCGGCAAGATGGTAAGTCCTACTTTGCCAGAGCCGGCGCTTAATCGCTGCTGCTCATCCCCTACCATTCCCTGAAATAGAAGAACGAGATGAAGAAAAAAAAGTGGGGGTGGGGAGTCTCTGCAAGATGCTTCGGAGGGAGGATAAACACAATAAAATATTCTGAAGCGCAAATTGCTGACTCGGGGTTTTTCTTTTCGTTGCCATTGTATATAGCCTTTCACCAAGCTCGTTAAGAACAGCGCTTACTACAGGTGAGTTCTCTCAATTTTTTACTTTTTTTTCGGTTCTAGTTAATCAGTAGTCATTCTTTCCTGTCTTTTACTGACAAGAAAACCCCTCTTACAGCCGCTTCCAAACCAAATTCAAGC
>LGUA01000707.1:0-11908 GCA_001660665.1 Emergomyces africanus | reverse complement strand
AAACTCACAAAATTCTTTAATAATAATTCTCTATTTTTATTCTTTTTATATCTCTTATCTATTCTCTGTTTAAATGAGAATAATGTAATCACTTCTGTCATAATTCTTACAATCAGAATTATTCAATCTATCAGTGAAATAAGAGAAAATGAATAAAACAGCTTCATTTACTCTCTTTTTTTTATTATGAGAGTTTTATTCTGTAAATTCTTTATTTCAATCTCTCTCTGTTTCAGATTCTCATTGAGATCATTAATAATGAAATGAGAAAAGATGCTGTTATGCAGTCAGAGAAAATCTAATTAAGAAAGAAAAGAATAGCAAGAGCTTCAGATAGAAGAAAGATTCATGAATTAAATCATACTAAAAAGACTTCAATCAACTATTAAAAAGAAACAAGCATTATAAACAGTAAGAACATATATATATTAAACTTCATTAATTCTTCAAATCACACTCACATCACTCTCTACTCTTATATCATAGTATCATCATATCATGCTCCTTGTCTCTGAAGAGAGAAATGATTTGTTTTATCTTGAGATCACTTTTTATATTCACTCTCTTTTCATCTCTGCAGCTTCTTTTTTCATCATTTTTCCCTGTATGATGCGCATTCTTCTTCACTACAATAATAGTCATGTCTTTTATATAATAAGAAAGCTTCAGACTTACATTAATTCTCTGAATCAAGATTTGAAAAAGTATTATCAGATTCAATGTGAGATCAGTGATTTTTTAATAAAACATCATGAGAATACTTACAATAAGATAATTATCTTCTATAAATAAATGAAGTTAAATAAGTCATGACATTCTATGATCTTTTAATAAGAATTTAATAATCAGATTGTGAAGCTTTATTAAATTACAATTCAGATAATGAAATAATATGATTATTACATCAAAGTCTATATAATATGTATAAAGAAATGAGAGAAGAACTGTATTAATATATTTTAATATATCATGATCTCAGAGTGAATATAATAAATATATTAAATCTTAGTTTTATATCTCAATTATGTCTTCACAATTAATTGAATTAATCAAATAATATGAGCTTGAGTCACTTAATTATTATAAAGAAAAATCAAGTGATATAAAACTTTTATATTAATAAATATTAAAATTACTGTTATCTCTGATTTCAAAAGTTAGAAAATAATATAAAATAATCTTTAAAATATAAGTCTTTTCTTTGACTTAAGTGATATTTTTATAAAAGAAGTGATAATGACTTTTTCACTCTTGAACTTTCAATTTGATATTATATCTCAGAATTGATTATTATCTCAGAATTCTGTATTTTCTTTTTGAAATTAATATATAATTGATCAGACTTCTCTACAATCTTCTGACTTCTTAAATATGATAAACTCTAGTTCTTTTTTCTTATATTTTTCTCAGAATTTTGTTCAAAGTCTCATCATACATTGATCTTGATCACAATCAATCTCTGAATAGTTTTTAATATTAAATATCAGTAGTCTGTCTGCTACTCTGTCAGATATCAATTTTACTGAGACTATCAGTCTCATCTCTGATTAAGTCATGAAGCTCAAAAACAAAGAAATTAATCAGAATAACTCTACTTTGATTGAAATCACTGATATATATTAAATAAAGCTTTGAAAACAGTATTAATGTTTCTCTGATCTTTCTACTGATATGAAGACACAGCTTCATGATATAAGAAAAATAAATAAGTGATAAATTATTTATTTTCTTGATAAAATAATTATACTTTCTTATAATAATATTTCTTTGTACTATCTTCATGCAGTGAATTTGAGAAGTAAGATTGATCTATTCATTTATAATCTGAATCTCATTGAGTTGATGAGAAGAGTTGAATTAATAATAAATAATCATAAAAATCTTGACTGTATGTGAGTTATTAATGATACATATCACGTCTTTCATTTAAATTATCAATCTTCTCAGTCTGAGAACACATTGTAAGTTTATTAAATATATTATAATTATCTTTCTCTTATCACATCATTCAATTGAAAGTAGATATTCACTTAAATCAGATTCTTTAATATTGATATAATTATGATTCTTTAATATTAAAAGAAAAATGAGTTGATCTTCTTACTAATCTTTAAATAATTGAAAGCAATACAACAGCTTGAAGCTGATAGTAATTATGATTTCTTGACAAAGATTACTAGATATGAGTGAAATATATATACTTTTCATCAGTAAAAGAATAAAAAGATTTGAAGATAATTATAAATCATATTATATAAAATCATTCAACAAATTATATATCAAAATCTAATATATTATGTATAATATATTACTCTTCATTTCAATTATTTCACACATCTCATTTTTTATTCATATTATGCAAAATCTACAATATTTGAGAACAGTACATTCTTTCATCATATTAATATTAATATAAAACATTTGACAGAAGAAGATTATTAAGTAAATATAATTTAAAAATCAATATCTTTTATAAATAAAAATACAGAAAATTACATCATTATGATTTCTAATATATATCACTGAATTTCTGAGTAAAATAGATATCTGTGAGTCTGCAAGTTTTCTAATAGAAGAATTATTCAAGAAGTAATATTCAAGATACTGACAAAGAAGAATTTTAATGATTTCAATACTCAATGAACTACTGTTTTATACAAGAGTAGTGATATTTAAATAACTATGCTTCATCTTTCTCATAGAAGCATCAGACTGGTCATAAGCAACTATTAAATAATATTACTCTGATATATTAATATTCAGAATGACAGTTATTTCTTGAAAATTTTTAAAAGTAAGTTATGAAATCAATTTTCTCAAACTTATTATGATTTGATTATTGAATCATCTATATCATCAGACTTATTGATGTTGTATGAAAGCATTTTATATCAGTTTTTCACTACAGTTTTTGTCACAGATCTTGATACAATCTCAGATACTCTGATAGACTAGAGAAAATGAGATGATTCTGTGATCAGATAGAAGCAGAATATTCTCTTTAATGAGAGAGATGAGTTGTCACAGACATTTCTTTGAGATTGACATAAGAGAGTTGTTGTTGAAGAAATTCAATGTTTTAAAATTATAATGACTGCAAAAAAGAAGCTATTTGAAAAATAGAACTATTTCTATTATATTAAAAGAAGTATTTTTCTCAGAATTATTGAGAAAAATTGTGTTACTGTGAAAGAAGAAATTATACAGATTTTTATACATGATTATAAAAACAGCTTTACTGAATAACTGTCTGTTGATTAATCAGAATTTTCTGATTTCAGATTATCAAAAGAAGCAGTTAATCACAATTACACTATTTATGTATTTGATGCAATTTCTGTATATACTATGTCACTGTTTGTTCAGTATCAAAGTTTTATTCATGATTTATATTGTCTATTATTCTTGTTTATTACTCTGACTCTTTTTTTTTCTGTTATTTTTTTCTTTCTTTATATTGCAGATCATTCTTTTCTTTTTCTTCTCTTTTTTTCTTTTCTCTATTTTAATGTTTCTTTATTATTATCTTTTCTTTTTTTGATTTCTGATTTCATATTCTTCTGAGAAATTCATGTATCATTCTTAATTTTAAATCATATTCAAGCTTGCTGTGTTGACAAGTCTTTGAGAGAGAAAGATGTGTAATGAAGATCTTGAAGTGATTTAATTAATTATTGAAATATTATTAGATATATATATGTCTATCTCACTGTCATTTCTTCTATAATAAGAGAATCAGTGAAGAACTCTTTTTCATATATATAAAGAATATAAAGTGTGATTCTATTCTTATATATTGATTTAAGAGATTGTTTTCTTTTTATAATTGTGTGATATCAGATATCTGATCTGATCTCACACTCTGTTCTTCTTTTCTTAATCAATTCTTCAGGATATCTTTTATTTTGTTGCTATTCGTATATATATTTACATTATTAATCAGATTACTATCATATCTGCACACACACTGATTTTTATTATACATTTCACTGCTTCTGTTCTTGTGCTGTCAAAAGCACACACTCTCTATCTCATTACATTATACTTAATTTAAATTAAATACTCAATTACACTTTTATATTCAGAATACACACAATAAGACTGACTACACTGATATCTATTATATCAAGAATATTATGTAGATAATTAATTCAGAACATACAATCTCTTTTAATGAAATAGTGATAATTTTTCATAATTAATAATATATTATTTTAAAAGTATACATACAAGATCTCAAGAAAATTATAAAAATATATTTTGATTCAGATTGTATTATAACTGTAATTAATGAAGAATAATTGAAGAATCAACTTCTTAATATTATTATTTAATATACTTCTTTTATACTAATTTGTAAAGTCAGTTAAGATATGTCTGATAGAGTAGTAATAATTTCTCTACACTTTCTCACAATTTTATTAATGAGATATTACATTATCATTCATTTATAAATTGAAGCTCATTTACTATTACAGCTGAAAGTCAATCTTCTTTTCAAAATAAATAATATGATCTCAGAAGAGATTCTTTGAATATTTTAATATAAAAACAATATTTATTTATTATTAAAATATCAATGTAATCATAATTATGAAATTAAAGAAACATCATAAGTCAGCTCATTCAGTTTTTTTCATAATTAAAGTAATACTACTGTTTTATATCACTGTTTAAATCTTGATTTATCTCAGAAATGAGTAAAATCTTCTGAATGATCATGATTATTTTTTTAAATTGAACTGTGTCAATATTACAGCTCAAATTCATGTCATAGATATCACTCTGTCATATATACACATAGAAAATCTGATGAGTGAAAAAGTTGTTATTTTTTAATATTCAAAGCTTGATTTTCTATAAAAATACAATCATACTAATATTTGATAGTGTAGCGGGCTGGCATCTGACTCATTTATTTTACTTACACAATCAATCAGATCACTCAAAAAAGTCTGATCTCAAAATCAAACTTTTCAGAAAATTATTCTTTCACTCAATTATTGTTTGCTATACTAGTATACATCTCTATACTATATATTTCATACATAGATATTTTTCTATATTCTTTCTTTTTCTTTTTTCTTCAATCAATTTATTCTTTGTATTTAGAAAGCATTAGAGTTGTATTTAATAATATATTTATTATATTATAAATTAATTCTCTTAAAGATTGTATGTGATTTTAAAAACTACTTTAAGTCTAAATGTCTTATTATAAAAGAAAGTACTAAGCTCAAGAACTTAGACTCAACCACATAAAATCATCTCTGAAACATGATAACATTGCATACAGACAACTCAATTACTCTTCTATCTTTTATAATCATTTTCATTCTATCTAGATCTCATCACAACATTGTGTCACTGCATTATTGCATGTTTAGTGTTTTTGTGGCTTTTTGTGGTGGATGAAAATTTTTTCACACATTAAAAAGCTATGTAAAATACATATACTCTCATCAACACAATCACCAGCTTCACAATAATGACAAGACTGAATAAGTGATCAAAAGACATCAGAAGACAACAATCAGAGAATATCACTACACACATAAAGATATTACTATAAGAAATCAATATTATTAAAAGCATTATTAGAGTGAAGAAGACTTTTGTATCATACAGTATTTTTTTATTTATTTTCAAGTTAACAAAGACTCTCACTCATAAGATTGAGAATAAGTCAGTCAATACTATTTTACATAAGTTTAATAAATAATTCAATACTGTTTCTCTATGTCTATAGATAGTTAAAACAAATACTGATTTCAAGAGATTTATTGAAACAGTCAGAATTATAACTATATTCTCTTTCTTCTTTGTCTCAATATAATAAAAGAAGACAGATAGTACAGTCACTTCTTTAATTAATCAATTAATGAAAACATTTATCATTTCAACTTCTATCAATTTCAACAAGAATAATCTGACTATTTATATATAATATATTAATTCACAAATCATAATCTCTCTTCATCAGAACTCAGAGAAACTGATGACATAAGTTAATTAAGTCATCACTCAATCAATTGAGTCTTAAGTGAAATTTTAAAAGATATTGACAGACAAGATACTATCTAACAGTAATATCATAATCACTACAATCAATCTAAAGAATATTAAAAAGCTGTATTAATACAAGAGCTAAATAATCATCTTCAATATTAATATTAAGATTAAATAGTGAATATATAAGATTATAATTTATGAAATTCTCTTAAAGATCATGAACTTATTAATAAATGTTTAAGAAGTAACAGTAGCTCTTTTAATCAAGAATTAATTACATTTAACAGCATGTTCAGCTGAGATTGTATATCTCAGATAACTGCTATCAGAACACTGACACAGTCTCACAAGCACATTAATAATGACTGAGTTTATTAATGAATAAACAATTAATACAATCATTTGATATGATCTAGTTTGATGCTCATAAAATCACATCTACATTCACTATATTCATAAAGCACAGATGCAGCAATGCTTTCAATATTAATAATATGAACATATCAAGACTTATTGTGTTAGACAGATGACATATATATATTACACAAAGAATCATAACATCACACACTATTCACACTTCAAGAACACAGATAAGACAAAGTGTATAATATACAGTTAAAATCACTACATCTTCACACAGACATACAAGATATGAAGAGATGTAGTGAAATATATATAATAATAATACATCATCTCTTTTCAGTTCTGATTCTCTCTTAAGATAGAAATATTTGCTTCACAGTCAATCTTCTCACTTTCAAGCAGCACAGACTTCATAAAACACTATTCAACACTAGCTAAGATAATAGTAGCTATAATTTTTAAATACATTAAACACACATCTACATGCTCTCAGAGTCATACTTTATTTAAAAATAAATCATTTATTATTAACATTTTTAATATTATCTTTGAATTAATTATCTTTTCATTTTTTAATATATCATGTCTCTTATTCAGCTCTCTCACTCGGCTGTTCTTGATCTCAATCACAGATAAAGCCCAGAGATCTACTGTCAGAAGTAGAGAAAAAAGATAATATCTAAACAACAGAGTATTTAGAGTCTCAGTATCAACAAAAATTATATTATTATTAAACAAGAACACTCTTGTCATGATATCATATATTAAGTATAAAAACACAAGAGTAGTCACATTAAAAGTTTTTTAATTCCCACTTTTATCAAGAATAAAATAAACTTCAAAGAAAATAGTAATGATTTCAATTTCACAACTTCATATATCAGAACTCACAGATATCACTTTCTTAGTTTTAAGTAAGTCAGTAAACACAGAAATGAGCTTTGATAATATCTTCAACACTGTTAATTCTTTGTAAGAGAAAGTAGTAATTAACTTCAGTATAACTGACATCATCTTCATCAACAAGTTCTAATGAAAAAATCACATTCTTTCAAACTTCTACAAATGATACAAATGAACTGTTGAAAATCAAAGAACAGAGTAATACATCATTTTCTATTTTAAGTTACAAGAAAGAATTACAACATTATTATAATATAAAAACTTTGAATCAATCTCTTTCAAATCTCATTAATAATCATTCACACTTTACTTTTGACAAGTAACTATCACATACTCATACTTTCAGAATCTAGTGATATATCTATTAAAGTTTGTATATTCATCATTAAGTCACTGAATATTAAAAAGTGAATAACAGAATGCATGTTCATCATTTATATGTCTATCATGTTTCAGATAAAATTTCACTGAATACATATTTATAATATATATAACAAATCATTCAACACAACTCAAAATCTCATATCAACTTTACTTAGTCTAACAAGAAAACTAACTCAACATAACTTAACTATTAATAAGTATATAGTTCTCAGAGACTTCAATCTTCATCATCTTCTCTGAAATTTGAAAGAATACAATAATTATCACACACAGACAGATAATCTGTTGAATATTATAAAAATACACAATTTGAAACTTCTCATTTCATCTAAGCTGAAAACACTACACATCAAAAAAAACATCAAAGTCATTATTATTAATTTAATATTTACAACTCTCACTCTGACAGACTCAATCATCACATGTAAACTGATGAATTTAAATAAAGTGAGAAATCATACTTCTGTGAAAATCATTTTTAACATCAACACACTAAGACTTTCATTTAGAAAAAAATAAATATGAGTCAGAACTGACTAAGAAGTTTTTTAAAAAATTTTGATTGAAATATTAAATTATCACATTTCACTGATCACTCTCATCAAAATCAACAGCACTGTGAAATTCTTACTGACAAGAATTACAGTAGTTATACAAATATTAATTTCACAAGCAGCTCACAAGCTGAGAAAACATAGTCTCAATTCTGAGATAAAGTAAGCTCACACTGAAATCAACTGAGCTTATTAATAAGTTAAACACACAAATGATTTTATTAATTAAGATCTATATCAGAAATTTAGTAAGAAAACAGTAAAACTTATAAAGAGAATAGACAGAAATTATTATTAAAGTAAAGTAAAAGAAATTATAAACACAAAATAAGACTTTTAAAAACTAATTAAATAAATAAAGAATTATAAAAAATTTTAAATTATATTCACTTTCTTATTAAAAGATCTTTAAAATAACAAGATAATCTTTTATAAAAAAAAATCAAACTTCTTTAAAGAACTCTATTTTTCATATCATTTTCAATTTTATCACTGATTCAACTCTCTCACAATTCAGCACAAACTGAGAAAAATCTATTAAACAGAGACATTACACTGAATGAAGTTTGAGCAACAGTGAGCTGTACTGTCTTGAACAACACATCAGAGTTAAATAAAATTATTAATTAAACACTTTAAAAAACTAAGTCTCTATTCAGTTTAATAACTGACTTTTACAATATATGTCTAAAAACAGAATATTATTTCACTCACTTTCATCAATTCTTCATCATGATTCTGAGAAAACCTGATAAAGAAAACTACTCAAATTTTAAGAATTATTATCTCATTACTTTATTAAATATTATGAATAAGATTTTGAACTCAGTTCTCACAGATAAATTATTTTATTTTATAAATAAATACTATTTTTTATCTCTTAATTATTTTAAAAACTGTAGAAGTCTCTTATATGAACACATTTTACATACACTCATGAAAAACATTCACATCATATAATATACAAAACATGTAATTACTTTACTATCAATGAATATATTCAGTATCTTCAATAATATATCAAAGAAACAACTCATGTTTAATTTATAAAAATACAAAATTCTTAAAAAAATGATCAACTGACTTTACAACTTTATATCAGACAAAATTATATCTTTAATAATAATTAAAGACATCACTGAGCTCTTCAATATTAATATCAGTATTTTACAGAAATTTTTATTATTTTTTATTCTATATCTGTTTTACAACACTAATCTTCTGAATATCTTAAATACTGAATCAAACATTCATGTATATAAATATATTAATAATATCAATCTTCTAGTCAGCAGTCTCTCTTCAAAGATAAACTATAGAGAGATAAAACAACTACATATATATATAAAGAAATGAGAATAATCACATATATTTAAATTCTCTTTTATTAAATATTATCTTATTTACTTTTATTATTATTATTATTATGTTCTCATCTCTCTCAGTCTCATCTCAAAATCAAGTATCATAATTCAGAATATAGAGATTTGCATTGAATTAATATATTAAATTCTTGAAATTCATCTGAATAAATTTCTGTATAAAATAGTATATCTGAGTTATGTCAAGAAAAGAGCAGTCAGTCTGCTCATGAGTTTTCAATCAATAACAGACTTCACATGAGACATTTCACTGCTAATACTACAAAAGATATACACTGCAGTCATTCTATTCAAAGCTCTGTACACATGCTTAGTATGATTTATATCAGATAATGACTACAGATTCAAGATCTTTGAAACTAAGATCATCAAAATAATTCACTTTCTATAGTACAAGATAATGATAGTAGTAAAAGAAGTCTTTTAAATAATATTAATAATAATATTAAAAGTAACTCTTTATCTTTTCTTAGTGAAGAAACATCTATGATACATAATCAATATCACAGACATTTAATTAATTATAGTTGATTTTTATTTCAGTAGTAACATCATAGTTAAAATTACTTCTGATATACTTCTTTCAATTCTCAGTTTTCTGAACTTCTCAATGTGAATGATTAAGAGACACATTATACACACACACAAATTTAAATAATTAGAAGTGAAAAAAATAATATTTTAAATTATTTCTTCTTGATAAAAGAAATTTAATATCTGAGTCAAAGATTAAGATTAAGTAATTTAGATTCACAAGAATCTTTTGAAAAGAAACATATAATACATATACATAAATAATAATAGAATAGAGAAGTATATAGACACAGTCATATTATTAATAAGTAATAATAAATATCTGAAATACATGAATACAGTCATTAAATTCATCATTTATATAGAAGAACTGTAGAGAATCAAGTTAATATTAAATTTCATCATTACAGAGTATGAAGAACAAAGATCATAGAATTAAGAAATATATAATCTATACATTTTCATAAACAATTAAATAATTATTCAAGTAATAATATAATTAAAAAGAGATTTAGAATAATAAATAATTAAGAAAATTATATATATAATTAATAAGTTCAAAATTATAATCACTGAGATAATTATTCATTAAATCTCTGCTTATATCAGTATAAACAGAAATAAATAGATTGATGACTTAATTAAAAAAGTAGTGAAATGAATAGATCATTTATTTTTTTCTTCACTCATACATGTAGTGTGACAACTTACAGTCACAAGTAAAATCACAATTCTTTACATTATCAAGAACTGTTTTGAGAAGAATTAAATTAATAAATAAAAAATTTTTATTTATAAATAATCTTTATTTAACATTTTTCTTGAATTGATACTGAAGATTCTAATATTATATATAGACATATCAAGATCTTTGAACTCTGCTTTAATTTAATTATAAATAAATAAGATTGTTTTAACAGAATATCTAAGATTTTTTAAAGTAATAAACACCCAAGACTGTCACTATAAATATAGTTATTAGATTATAGTATATATATTACTAAGATACTCTTTGTTCATGAGTTTATATAACAACACTCTCTTTGTTACAAAGAGAGAGTCAAACACTGTTAACATTCTTTATTAATTAACACACATTAAAAACACTGTTATATTTATTATTTAAATCAATTTATTGAGTTAGTTCTGATTTATACATCTTTCAATCATCAACACAGAAGCTGAAGCTGAAGTCAAGACCAGAGTTATTACAGTCAAAGCATAGTCTGGTCTCTGAAGACTACAAAAAGAACATTACTGAATATCACAACTCAGATTCAAATTTCTAAGAATTAAATGCTTTTAGAATACTGAATGTGATAGTACTGTATAATCTAGTATTTTTTTAAGTCTATCTTTTCTTTGTAGAGAGTTCTTATTTTGTGATTTATAGTTTTTTCTTGATATTACTAAATGATAGAAGTATACTCTCACAATCTTCTTTGTCAAGTGTTCTCAAGACATTTATTTATAAATATGTACTAGTAGCTGGAGTATAGTTGACCCGCCGGCACACTGAGCACGTGCTCCGCACGTGCCCGACACAGCCGCATAATTAATAATAATAATAAATAATAAGCTCAAGAACTTTAAAAAAAAAATTGAAACTTATAAAAATAATTAAATTAATTAATTTACAAAATTATAATATTATAATTCATAAACACTTGAGTCTCTTTATAAATATATTATATAGTATTACAGTTTATTAAACACTTGAGTCTTTTCATGAATATAATATATAATATTATAATTTTATAAATTGATTAATTTAAT